>MU186705.1:29548-61366 GCA_016904865.1 Pissodes strobi | reverse complement strand
ACTTAAAGGCGGTACTTTCAGCTTTAAGTTGTCAGGTCAGGCCAATGATGACATTACGGATTAGATACAGGGTGACAAGTGGATGAGAGTCGAAGGAACAAATTTATGAAGTTCAGTAACTTTTTTAGAAATAACTGCAGATTTTTTATGATGGTAGTTTTAGATGCCTATGTCAATATCTTGGAACTGTTTTTTAATTTTTTTCAAATTATTATTTTTTACAAACTTATGTAGATTTTTTGGAAATTTGTATTTTCTAATTTCAATACTCTAATTGGCCATATTATTGACCGAGATTGGGCAGAAATGCTTGACTGCACCTTCAATGAAGGGTGTAGTGTAATTTAATTTAAGTATACAGGGTAACTCGCGTGGTTGGTATAAACTCATTGGCAATTTTTTTCTTATGGTACATCCTCTATATTTTTGGATCTTTAAATTCTCCTTAAAATTTAGAATATTCTATACCTAAATTCAATTGTTTTCGAAATATCGACGTTTGAAAAGTGAGATTTTAGTCACTCTAAACCCCTCTAGAATCTAAACGGTTTGACTTAGACTGAAATGTCTTTCACAATCCTGTCTTTTTTAATAAGCTATCTTCTGACATTAACTTCCCAGTAAACCGAAAGTACGCTGCCAATACTCGAGCGGCTCGATGGGGACGAGCATTATCATCAAGAAATTGGAAACCGTTACCAATTGCATGCTGAAAAACTGCAGAACATTGTTAAATACCTCATCCAGGTATATCTGAGAATTCACCGCACCACTTTTCAAAACGTTTATAAGCATTTTCATACTTGACAATTGACCGTGTAGATAAAAGTGAATCTCTTGCTAATAAGGCAGATTCTTCTACATCGGACGAGATAGTTTGAGTATTCTGGATGTCCGAATAGATCATTATTAACTTTATAGTCACAATTTGTACGAATTATAGCTTTCAAGTTGGCTGATACAAATAAAAATATTAAATAAATAACATCCTATCACCATAACAACTCATCAGGTACTTGATATTTTACAAATTCATAAAAATTTAAAATTAACTACCTTTCATAGGCACGTAGAAAAATTAATAAAAATTGAAAATTGGCTAATTTTCACAAGCACGTAGAAAAAGGATTGTATGGCATTCGTTTAAAAAGTTCGTTTAAGGCACTTGTATGAATCGCGCAAACTTTCATACCCGTGCCTTAAACATGCACTTTTCACACTTGGATCATAAATAGCTATTCTATTTTGGTTTTTATCGTTATAAGCCATGATACAATAAGTACAAGATATATTAAATATTAGCACGTCATGTGGTTAGTAAAATTTTGACTGATAACAATGTCCTTTACAAAAAAATGACAAGTGGTTTCTATAGAAATGGTCTAACCTCATGACGTCATGGCTCCCATTTAGCATTATCTTTGTTGCAGGTATCTCCACACCAAAGTGTGCTGTGTGTGTTGAGGACGTCGTTAAAGGAAGTAAGGGCGTTTTCTGAGGTAAGAGAAAAGAAAATACTTATTAAAGCAAGTAAGAAACGGAGGGACGATAATCGCCGAAGTTTCCAACCCTTTTGATTCACACCAGTTGTCGTTAAATTATACCCGAACTGATACAATTAAAAAAGATGTTAGAGAGGCATCCACATCCAGGGAAGAGGCAGGCCCATCTCACCTTAGGTCTTCAATTCCAAAATTTAACTTTAATATCAGTATGTGCACAATGTATAAAGCAAAAACCAAAAGACCCTTGGACAAAAGGAGAGTTGTCAGAAATTTTTCCTTATAGAACACGCCTCTCTGATACAAGAAAGTATATGGAATAAAAGTTTTAGAGAAATTCATACGCTTTCATGTTACATAAGAAAAAATTTCCGTACGATACCCCATTTTTTAAATATGAGCGAAAAGCTCAAAAATGGGACCTTCCTCTCCCGGCTCTCGACCTAGACGTCGCGATTTTTGTAGTATGTTTACTTCCTAAGGATCCGGAACAAGTTTGACCCCCTTTTGGGCAATTCGTTGATTGGCCTACATACCAAAATAAAGAAAACTATTACCTTAGTATGAAGATCCATCAAATCAATTATTGATTCATATCAAAAATATAATCTGTGTTCGGAAACGTGGACACAACATATATTCAGCACTGTGCGTATCGAATTATTTTTCACAGGATGTATGTCACGATTCTCTTTTTCCCCAAAATTATTTACTAGGGATATTTACCTCTTTTATTAATTGCTATTTATTTAGAAGTATGCAGAATAGATTCATTGCAATGAAAATTGGTTAGATTTGTTTTAATTTATTAGATTGTAATACATTTTTATGTCAAATAATTTAACATTACTTAATTGAATTAGTTTTTTTCAGTATGAATCATTTTCAAAAATTCGTTTTTTAGCTGATATATTTCGGTAGCCAATAACCGATTTTCTAGGTATTGACCCAGATAAATCTACGCCAGATGCGAAAGTGCTCGCGTATCGCATGAAACAAGAATTCATTTAAAGCCCGCATCCTTGAGATGGCCAGCCAACCGACGAAATAGTCAGGGCACGCTCTAGTGTGATTCTAAACACGATTCTTGTGGTTTAGTCCGATAGCGCTTCGAAAAATAATGAATCTTTATTTTATTTTTGTTAAAAATGCCTGGTTATAAGTGCCTTTAGTTGAATATTGTTCTACTAGAAGCGGTAGCGAAAAATCATTATTTAAATTACCCCGCGATCCTGAAAGATATGTATAAATATTGTTTAATGCACACGCCCCCACACCTATTTCCGAAATTGCATATTGTAAAATCGAATAAGCACGAAATTCAAATAAATCTGAAAACTGGCAGAAACTCCCCTTTAATTAAGCGTATTCCAGTATAGCTAGAGGGTTTGTAGCCTGGGTAAAATGAGGAACCTGGACGAAAACTGGACTTCGTACCCCTCCGCGTCCGGCCAGGAGAGGGCGGAGAACAAAAACTAATATAATTATTTTCGGGAGAACGGGAAAAGCAACGGCGTCGAAATATTTAGGGTAGGGGTGCGCCCCATTGTTGCACCTACGATGAACATATTAAGGGGGATTTTGGAAAAAAACGTTTTTTGCCGGTATCTCTGCAACGGAGCCTCGGATCGAAAATCTGACAAGCGATGACCTCGTGGCACGGGGTCATCAGTGGGGGGGGGGGGGGGGGGGGGGGGTTATACGCCACACCTCCCCGCACACCAAAAAAATTTCGAAAAAATGGGTGAAAATTGAAAAAAACTTAAAAATTTATTCGGAGAGTTAATAAAAATATTGTAAAACGTTATAAGAAAAAAAAATTATAAAAAAAAGTTAGAATGCGGTTTCTTGCGAAAAGAAGGCGAAGGAGTTCAGCTACGAGGTCGGGGATGGCAGGTAAGAAAACAAAATGAAAAAATTAAAATTTTTGAAAAAATGGTAAATAATTTAAACTCGTAAAAAACTGTTCGGAAAGTTAATAAAAGTATTGCAAAAGGAAAAAAAAATAAAAACGCGGTATTCGGAAAAAAAGTTTAAAAAAGAAAAAACAATTAGAAAAGTGTCGAAACCGGAGGCAAAAAATGAGAAAAAAGAACTTTAAAAAAAAACAGCAACGTTTTTTAGGTCTAGGCGCGGCCCTTCAAATAGGTTGGCAAAATGCTTACGAAAGTGTAAAAAATACATTTTGACATTGATTCCCAAATGTACTTGTCCTTGCGGCCAATTTAAACACTCCCGCTC
Source organism: Pissodes strobi (assembly GCA_016904865.1). Taxonomy (NCBI): domain Eukaryota; kingdom Metazoa; phylum Arthropoda; class Insecta; order Coleoptera; family Curculionidae; genus Pissodes; species Pissodes strobi. Next base: position 57,623 of record MU186705.1, on the reverse strand, counting down.
TCTACTCTCTCAAGTAAATCCAAAAATGTTTAAACAAATTCAAACCGTATATAGAAATGCCTCAAAAAAGATACAATTCACATCGAAAACTGCGCTTGACAAAAATAACCTTAAATCAGCATACATTAAAGCGTATTAGGGGAATTTCTTTAAAAGGTCAGTGCAGCTATAATATCACTAGATTTCCATGACGCCTGTTGGGAAAAAAGAAAGTGAATGGCTATTGCAAATTTTTATTTTTCCTGAACCAGTCCACCAACAAAACACGTTTTCATTTAATTGGTGCAGACCAACTATTTAAATTTTGAAGAACAATTCTATAAACATACCCAGATTATTTGGTGCAGGCCGCGTATAACCGTTACGTCAAGGTTAAAGTTGGCTGGCGAGGAATTTGCCGACCTTTCGCATCTGGTGTGGGTTTATCTGGGGTATTGAGAGGTTTGTCCACAATATAATAAGCTAGGACAGTCATTACACGGAATTTCGTAAATTACATGAAATTTCTGTGTCCTTTTTGGTCAATTGATAGGTTGTGTGATTTAAAACCTTTTATGGTCAATTAATAGTTTATGTGGTTTAAATTATTTTTTTAAGTTTTCAGATAATCCTGGTGTATTAAGGTATAGATGTAAGTATCATTGTTTTTTTGTGGTGTTTGTTTTAGGTGAGAGTGTACTGGTTGATTTCTAGCATTAGTGTTATAAGTGTGTTAATAAGTTTTTTCGAAAATCTGATGGCTTGTTTAAGGGAGCTTGAACACAAAAGACTTGAGGAATACCGTCTCTATGTAGTTCTGGTAAACCATACATCTTGGGTGCTTCAGCACTATGAAATTCCATTTTTTTGCCATGTTGGGTGAAATGTAGTTCATATTTTTCTATACTTTGATTAATTCGTTGTTACGTTTCTGAAAGATATTAGTAGGGCTGTTATTGATTTCTTTATTTGTGATTTTATCACCTAGGAACCCTTTCATTTTTGTATCAGAGTCGTTTGCGTTCCTAATGACAGTCTCATTTGATTTTTCAGGTCCCTTAGGTCAAAATTTTGCTTTAGGAAAGTTTTTTAAAGTTTTTGTGTACTTTATTTTGATTAATTTGCATTAATGTTTTTTTTAGTTTACTTTTGATTTATAATAAGTTAGCATATTGCAACAGCTACCTCTAATTTCATATTTTTTCGTTTGAAGTGAAATTTTTAATGAATACTTCAATTCATGAGATTATCTCGGGTATAGGTAGGTTTTCAGAAGATTTAATTGGAATCGCAACATGTTTTGTTATTGTTTTTAGCAATCAAGAATTTGATTTTATTAATGTCTCTTTTTTATTTTTATAAATCGAAATTTTCAAATATACTTTGTGGAAGGCTTTCTGATAGTTTATATTTTAATTTAGATATATCAGTTTGTAGATTTGTGATTTTGCCTATCGTATCATTTATTACTATTTTTAAGATCTTTGTTTTAAGTTTTTTATTAATATTGTTTGGGAAATTCCTATGAAAGTTTACAGATACACACTTTATATGCTTAGTTTTGAAGTATGTACAGAAAGGTTGGAGTTAGTTGTTCAAATTTGCATCGAAGTAGAAAATTTATTCAGTTAATTTGGTTGTCTAATTCACAATTAAGTTCATGGCTGTAACATTGCAAATTTTCACCCATCTGGCATATATTCTTATTATATTTTATTCTTGAACATTTTATAAAATAAATGTTCTAGGTTAGCTTTTCTTGGGTAATATGGGTTCGTAAACAAGTATTTCATAGGTATTCTTGTTTTATTTTAACAGACGTTTCGACTTCTATATTTAGTCTTCATCAGTGTGACAATCTACAAGAGACCTTTGATAATTACTGTCAGCATAATTTTCAAGTATTGCTGGCCTCTGTCAGGTTATCAAATGAGTGAGTTTCTTTTAGATTTTCAAAACATGCGTAATTAAAGCAGAAATTATTTCAGTTAGGGAAACTAAAGGAGCTTTGGAAGAAAATATGTTATCATAGATAGTGGAGATAGGATGGATAACGTGCAACTTTAATGAATTTCTCATATCTACCACTGGATGAGAATCCTTTATTTTTTCTGTAGTTTTCATCGTGAATACTCATAATACTATTACAGTATATCAGGATCATCTTCGGTCACACTTTGAGAGTTGTTTAGTGCCAAAATTCTTTAAGAGTTATCCGGCGATTCTTTGGCAAGTTTCCGATACTTTTCTTATGAAATAGACTATACCTTCACAAGTTTATTGAAAATATTTTCTGACGTCTATACGATTCTACAGGTGTAGGGATTGGTGAAATATCATATTGAGGGAAACTTGAGTAGCAATATGTTATGTTTTGTGGTTGTATATGGGACTTTACCTTATTTCATATTTATTTTGATGATATAGGGGATAAAAGAAATATGAGCATGCATTAATATAGGAAATATTCTTTAATATCCAGTAATTCTATTCTTGATGGTTAAGGAACATATTTGTGTTATAATGGTTTTTTATTCAGCGGGTGTTCGAAAAGTATTAGATGAATTAAAATCTTTCTAATTATGGAAATGGGGAAAAATATAATACCTGAAGTCTCATCTACTCTAGCAAAAGCATTTTTGCATAATTACGTTTTTACTACCTTTTGTCGCCAGGGGTGTCCAAATAAGAAAGAGCTGGGCTATACCTCAGAAAATATTGATCCTAGAGCTTTCAGGTAATTTTTTGATGTGTAAACATCGTACGCGGCGGTATGAAGGTAAATCTCGGCAAATGGGACGGAAATGTGGGGACGAAAATGTGTAAACCGATTTGACATCATAACCCATGCGCATTGAGGAGCAAGCTAATCTAGGGCGGCCGCGATTGCAACGACTCAAGTGGCGCTTCTAAAAAGCTAGCCGCTAGGGCGGTATTAGATTTTCATATTCATGATGTCGATATAGGACATATGTTTACACATCAGTGTCTCGAATACTAGCAGACTCGCTCAATTATTTTGTTTATTGAATAGGTGATAAGAAATTTGTAAGTCGTCAGCAAGGGGGCGCAACGAGCTCCTGAGATCATAATACTGTGATTATCTCCAAAAAAGACATACCAAAGGTATCCTAAAAATACAATTTTTGAAATCTTGATGAGATTATGCAAACATTTTAAATATAGGCTTACATTATATGATTTTGGAGGTTGGTATCATTTTTACAAAGGAGTGGAATAGTAGATAATAGCAGATTCCTTTGTACTCTAAATATTCATTTAGTTTTTTTTGTAATCCTTGCTGGTACAAACCAATTCAGAATATATTTATTTAGTTTAGATATTTGCCGCTTTTCTTAAGTACCATCAGGAATCATAGTTATATGCCATGAGATCTACAAAATTGCCTATTTGTAGGCCAAACTCCAATCCTATGTAACATACTCACGATATATTTCATGTTGAGGAATTTTTAAAACAACTTCGTTGTTCCATGAGATAATATATGTTAAAATATCTGCGTGTAATATGCCACTCGAAAATTATTTAATAAAATTTTTAAAGAATGATTAGATACATAAGACTATACAGCTATTGTTTTCAAAATATTTAAACTTCTATTTTGCATATAACTTAAAAATGTCAAAAACGATTGATTTAGTACAATGAAAAGCGATGCTTTATTTGATTATTTTCTCCAGCAACCGTTCTTAAGTGGCCAGATGTCAGCAGAGTCAAAGGGAAAAGGCAATGGGGGAACGTTACACGCACAATTATTATTATTGCATTCAGTTGCCATTTGATCTATTAAAGACAACAATTAAAGTAATGCTTTGCCAACTAAACTTCCGTATATCAAAAACGACATGCGCACACTAAAGCTTTTTATCCATAGTCTTACAAGTGTAGCATTTGTACACTGGACTGCACAACTAAGAAAGTGTTTTTAAAATCCCCCACCGACATCGGATCTACAATAGACGTGTTATTAATGAGTGCGTCGGGCGTGAAATGACGCCGCTGGACGTCCGCCCGTCGTCCTATTAACGGATTAGGCGTAAGCGCAATCTGATCTCCATACAGCTAAGCCGCTTTGCCTTTCGGCTAGCACTCCTGCGTCTACGTACACAATATGCAGGATTCAAACTTTTGTAGTCCAGTAATATTAGAGTTTGACTATCCGTTAAATAGAGATTTTTATTATCAGATTTATAGAAAACAAGTGGCTTTTTAAAATTAACATTGTATTAAGGAGTTCTGTCCACTACAAATTTTGCTCAGCGATTCAGCTACACATATCTGCTCTGCTTCTGAAATTTAATTTTCCGTAATAGCAAGTGAATTTTATACAAAGACATATAACAAAATAAACAGATTTGTTTACTAAATATTAATAGAACTCGTCTTGAGACAATACTTCAAGAGAAGAATTAATCATTAGATAATCCAAATAACCCAGGAAATGCGTCAAAACAGGATACGAAGTATGAACACGAAATTAATTTTATTTCGTAATGAATGTAATTTGCTTTTTCTTTTGTTTCTTTATATAATTAGTTCTAGTCCCAAGTTGACCCGCAAGGCGGCTAGCTCCACCCTATACTCAATCTGTAATCAATCCTCTACTCAATTATCAATTAAACGTAAATTGGTTTTTCTCCACCTGTTACTTCAAATTTATTTTTTCAGTTATGTGCATGTTTTAATATTAATAAATTATTCTTTAATGTCTACTTATTTTAATTTTTGTAATGGCTCATTATTTTCTGTTTGACAGCAGACTTATTTAAATGTTACTTGACTTTAAGGTGTCCCCTAAAATGTTACGCCTATGGTGCGCTGCCGGGAGAAACATGACACAGGGGCGTCGTTGTTGCCGTACATGAATAAAATGTTTGACTCGCTTCGGCCGCCATCTTCATTATTTTCATTCATTACTTTATTCCCTCTTCATATTTAATATCTCTGATGGTGGCATGTAAACATGAATGATGTGCTCCTTCTATTGTTTTTTAGCGCCGTTGTGGGCTAAATAACGGATCTTGGGCGTCGTTAATGCTAGGTTAGTGCCGATAGCAGAAAGTCACTATGCGCCTTCACTTACAGATGAAAACACGCTCAATTCTAGTAGTAGAAAGTACTTGTTTCCAAAAAAAGTGCCAGCCCTATCGATACTGTTGTCTAAAACACAGCACGGGAATATGGCGAAAATGGGTACCCACCACCTTTTAAAAATGCAGAAATGTTCCTATTTTCTTTCCTGTTTTCAATCTAAATTAAACTATATATTATATCGAATCTATCTAAATGGCAGTAATGTAGTATTTTATATTCGTTGCAAAAGTAATAAAGTACTTCTTATTTTAAGGAAAAATCAAAGCTACTGTATTGACGCATATACCTTAATGAACTGCGAAGCCATTTTACAGGGTGAACCAGATAATTCTTTAAATGGAAATGTCTCTATTATTTTTGAAATTTTAAAAATATTCCGAACAAAAGTTGATTGATTTCATCTGGTTTACATATGCCTTTGTTTTAATGTATATATAGTGTTTCAAAAAAGTAAGAAACATGCCAACTTTGATTTTTTTTAAATGTTATGTAATACATTTTTTTATGTTTTTTAATTTTCTATTAAATGCTGCATATCTTTTGTCTCGTTTTTTTTTTGTATAATACATTATCTATCAAAACTTAACGGTCTTCGAAATACTGAGAGTTTTAGAATAACGAACTACAAAATTGCTTGCGTATTTAGTTAGATACCTGACATTGATGCCAGTTGATTTATTGATTCATCTTTATTTTTTGTTAATATTTTACAAAATGATCTATGCTATATTTTTAAATTCTATTTACTACATTTGGAAATAATATACTAAGTAAATAAAATGTATAATCTACCATAAACCAGGAAATAAATAAAACGTATAATTTCTAGCCAAACTCAAATGCTCGGCACATTTCTCGTAAATTTTATTCTGACATTCTAATGCATTTATAATTCCTTCGTTCCCATTTTCATTTAAATTTCTTATTTTTTCGACAATTTTTCTCTGAATGTCTTCAATATTGTTACTTATTCCTCTATAGGCTGTAATTTTCAAAGAGCCCCAAAGGAAGGTAACCATGGGCGTTAGATCTGGAGAGCCAGTTGATTGTTCCATGTCTGCCCATCCACACTTGATATGTAGAAAGTCTTACTGCCAGAATATTATGGGGAAGTGCTCCGTCTTGTTGCCAAATTATATTTTGCCGAGTTTAAAGTGGTAGTTCACCGATAAAATCTTGAATTTCATGTTCCAAAAGTTCCAGATATCTTAACCTATTTAAGGTGCCACGGATAAAAATCAGACCTTAAACATTTTACCCCAAAATGCCCACCGAAGTTTACAGAGGAACGTCCTTGAAATCAAATTTCTCAATAGCTTCTACTCTCATGGGGCCAAACATGAGAGTTCCTCCTATTATGATACGGGTAGTAGTAATTATCGCCTCATCGGTCCACAAAATTTAGTCAAATAATTTGGGTATTAATTAAAGCTCCCTCTTATAATTTATATTCGTCATTAAATTGTAGAACTGGCCAAATTTTAAAATTGCGGTAACCGCATTGATCTCTGAACTGTTCTATAACAACCTCTCTTGTTTCGTAGCCGATACCTTATATCTCTAACACAGTGTCTGATATATTTTCTTATATTTTCTTGAAAATAAAGCAACATAATAAGTAAAAACAGGATTTTTGAATTTTCCATAAACCCTCACACACAGATACAGTTATTCAGAATAAATCTAATCATCCATATTCCGATAAAATGCAGCTTTTAATTCATTTGTGTATAGACTTTTTGAATGTTTCATTATCAGAAGAAAATTATAGAAAATAACTTAATATCATAGGTTGCAGTCAATAACGGATACAGTGCTAGTAGTATAATAGATAATTAAGTTAAGAAAAAATCTTATATAATGGCAATAAACTTAGTCTATCCAACAGCCAATGATAAATCTGACCAGAAATTTAAATCTATTAAAGTCAACAGCACGGGTAATAGGTTTCGAAAAGAATGCGGTAAAAAAAAATTTATTTCACTCAGCCCCTATCAAAACAGTTAAAAACAAAACTACTGCTATTGACGGCCTTCGCCGCCATCTGTTTCTGTAGGGTTTTTCCCCTCTGCCGCTCAGCCGTCGAACTGCATCAGCGGCAAGTACATATACAGTCTCGATTTCCAAATGTATTTCTAAAACCCTCTCCAAAAATAAGATAAAAACTGCTTTTAGAACCAGTAATAATTTAGGCAATTGTATTAAAAATAACAAATCCAAACCAAATAAACTTCTCAAATCAGGAGTATATTTATTAGAGTGTGGTTGTTGCCAAAAATTATACATAGGGCAAACAGGTAGATCTTTCAAAACAAGAATTCAAGAACATGAATCTAGTTTCCTAAAAAACAATATCAACTCGCATTATGCTTTACATTTAAATTCAGAAAAACACAAATTTTCCAGAGATTTTAAAATATTACATATAGAGAATAAATCCAAAGAATTAAATTTGGAAAGCATGGAGATAAAAAGAAAACGTCAGGTTTATTATTGAATGAGCAACTAGAGACTAATTATTCCCTATTGTTAAATTTATACATATAATAACTTAATGAACATTGTTGTTGTCGTTACTCTCTACCTTCCTTTGGTAGCAAATAATAATAGCAAAAACACTTGCCCAAATTGGGTACCTAATATAAGTTGAAATTTCCATACCTTTAGGCTTATGGTCTCCTTTCTGTCACCTTCTTAAGATATTTTACTCTATTTTTGCATACTTGTAGTTAGTGCGTTTGAAAAAAGGCACTGTGTGCCGAAACATTTGTCACTGTTTTGTTAAAGTAAATTGTGGAAATTTAACACCTTTGTGTTTTCCTTTAAAAATTCTATAATAAGATCCTTATCATCGTTTCTTTGCTTCGCATTTCGTATTTACTAGAGATGCTGCATGCTGTTTATTGCAATAACTTGTTCGTAATAATTATAGTTGGTACAAATGGTAATGTTCGACCATTCTGAACATTTTCCCTATACTGCTTCTGCATTCTTGTAGCATTATTTATTCTTGAAATAAAACTCGACCATTCTCAATCTTTTGGCAATCGAATGGTTTATTTGTAAAATATTAGCAAAATTTAAGATAAATCAGTAAATCAGACTTCAAGCATCAATGTTGCGACATTTTAAAAATTAACCTTTATCTCCAGATAGCAGCAGGTACCTAAATAAGTAAGCAATTATCATACTATTCCGTAATTCTAAAACCCTTAATATTAAAAAGCCGTTAACTTTTGATACATGACATATTATACAAAAAAATATACAGACTTTGATAGGAAATTTAAAATATTAAAAAATATGGTATATTACATTTAGGAAAACAAGTTTGGCATGCGTGTTGCTTTTTAATATTTCATATAATTTCAAAAATAATAGAGATATTGTAAAAGAGGATTCAATTTGGTGTTTCCGGAATATTTTTAGTTTAACCTCGTGTCAAAGAGGATTTTGGAAGCTTCCCATTACATGTCGCAGAGTATCTTTGCTGGCGGCGATGCTGTTTGCTCTTTCAGGTTGCGTAGATCAGATGGAGATGTATATAATAACGACTCGCTAACTTTGAAAAAAATGTAAGTATATTGGTTCCCAGGGTTTAGTATAAATTGACGTATGCACTTATGTTGATAACCATGTTCAATTATAATTTACAAGAATAGCGTAAAACGCCTGACCATTCGTTGAAGAATGACCGGACTCGACCTATTTCGTTCCCTTGAAAGTACTTTTAGTTTACGTTAGATCTTAAGAGAGTTAATTCGTTTAATTTATTTTGGTATGCTTGATTTAGTTTCACTTTGATTTAGGTTCACTTTACTTTTTCACTGACGTAACTTTAGGGAGGTTAGAACCTGTTACCAGAAAGCGTTTGATGACCAGGTGTGGAGGGTTTGAACTTGTTACCAGAAAGCATTTGTCCAGGAGATACTACTAACCAGATAACCACGTTTGGAGGGTTTGGACTTGTTATCAGAAAGCGTTTGCCCTACTACTAACCAGATGACCAAGTTGTCGTTTACTCGATTTGCACGTTCTTTTATACTAAAATTTGTTGAAACTTTACATGTTTAGATAATAAGTATAATGTTTTATCATTCAAGATCAAGTATCAGGTTCAAAATTTAGACTGAGTGTTCTTTTTCATGAATGTGATTTCTAGTTTACATATGCCCCCCTCTTTCTTGCATTGGTCCCCAATGCAAGACATCTTTTACGGTTAAAAAGTTCAAAAAGAAAAGAATCTCCCTCATAAATAAAGGTTTCTTGGAGACTGTCAAAAAAACTTTGCAATTGTATGAACGATCAAAGCTCATTTTTGATGAGTATGTTTAAAAGAGAGGAACCTCCTTAAATATTAACGAGTGGTCCTCAATATTCGAATAGTCATATCGATCCGTATATAGTTACATATAAGTTATATATGACCACTTTAAACTATACCTGGCCTATAGCATAGTTCGGTTCTGGATTTCAGCTAACGGTTTTCCACCTTCTTCCTACTCAATTCAGAATCTTTGTAGTGGGTCCCCATTTGGCTGCTCTTTGTATCAGGACTCCATCTAACTGCGTTGTAGGCTGACATTGAATAGTGCTCCATGTACATGTAACAAATATAAAGAAAATATGAGTACTAAATATTGATATTTTCTTCTTATCCCAATGTTTAATTAATATAAGTATGTAAATTTTCTCTGCAAATATTTTTCATTTTGGTTTTATCACTCGGTAAATTTGATTGAAAATTATAATTCTTATTTCACTCATACCGCATACTTGTACTAAATAAGTATATGGTTGAACATATGCAAGTATTATGTTATACTTTAGTTAGTCCACTGTGTACGTAAAACCGAAATGGAACATATTATTAAAAAATATATGGGTGCTAAATCAATTGAGAAATATCTCTGATGATGAATTCTAATAATAATAATAACGTTCCTTAATCATTTATTCCCATCTGATCTGAACTATAATTTATATTATCCATAATAGAAAGTGAAAACGCTCAATTTTCTTTAAAAAAAATAATAATCAAATTACTTGCATAAAATTTTAATTATTGGGAGTAATTTAAGGAAGAATTGAACCACGCAATTATCCAAAATGGCTCCTATATCAAAAACAGAATTTTGATTGGTAATTAGAAAATAAATCCGATTAGAAGAGAAATGTAAGCCAGAAAATTCTTCTGAAACATTTATCTTGTTATAAAAATCATTCAAGCCCGTCCAATCTACAGTTTAAACAGTATGTACTAAAAACGAAATCATTTTTGTATTTATAGAAATAACACAAAATACAAAAATTTTAGAACGAATAGGAATTTAGCATAAAATTCTATAAAACTCTCCATTTAACCTTTTCTCTATCCTCTATAATAAGCGATATTTTTCTAGATTTTATAGTGGGAGGAATCTCAAATTCTACAATTTATGTTCAACACTATACTTTGTAACCCAAACGATCATGTTCATATTATTGGCATTGGTTAATTAATTAGGAAGTATTTTTAAACGGTTCTGAATATATTTTTTGTTCCATTCGGTGGAAAATTTTCGAAACTTTATTCTAACTGTACCAGACTAACAGTGGAACGAAAACATGCAAAATTGCCTCTTATATACAGGTCCCGGCGCGTTCAATAAAATAATTAATAGGAAGCCCCGGGGGGCTGCCGTGAAGCCTTAACGCCGCTTATATTCAAATTTCGTACGTGCGTATTCGGCGCGCTTTCGACATAGCAGGATTATGTCGTTTAAAGCGATTAACTTAATGTAGATATCCAGGGATATTAAGAGAAATTGATTTATATGTAGGTGTATAAGAGCGGAAAATATAGCGGATTAAGTCACTTTAGGCATAAATTGTGTCGACTCTATCACTCATTTAAACTACGCAGTTAAAATGGATCTATTTAAATCTATATCTAATCTTAAATTGTATGAATATTTTTAGATCGCAAAAAAATTAAACATATTTTCGTTAACTTAAATGGGCATTTAAATTTGAAATTGAAAAGGAACAAACAACTTGATACCTTGATACGTTCTGGTAAATTATTTGGGACCGCTAGACCACTAATCATTGATGAGTAGATTTGAATGCCGCGTTTCGATGTAAAAAGTAAAATTGCACCTTCCTTGGATTCAATTTCGTTTTATTATGACAAACTTTTTGCGCAAATAAATGCCATATAATCTTTAATTTCTATGCTGATTTTTTTAGGCTATTTGCCAGTCAATTGGATAAAAAGTTATTTAATTTTTGAAGTGACAAGAAAATTGCAATCTCTAATAAGAAGTTGCGTTCCGAAATTATATCTATAAGTTACCAACTATCAGAGATTATTTGATTATATTAGCGCTATTATTTGGACGTGAAGCACTCAGTAGTACACATCCTATATATTTTAAAGTTCCCTGAGAGAATATGGCAATAGACCAAAATATAATATTCTTTAAACATCTGTTTAATAAATGTTAAAACAAGAATGAAACTATCTACCAGTGCGATTTCTCTCATTACCTTACTTCCGAGTGCAACCCACCAGTACCAATGAATGCTGCTCCGGGTTGCTCGAAGTGATAATTGGGAATTGACGAGCCTCTTCTCGTCTGGACACTCAGAGCATTCAGACAGAAAAAAACAATCAGTTTTAATATCGTTGATATTTTTGCCCATCAGGTCTAAATACCGCCTGATTGTGTCGTGGGATTAATTGCCAAATATACTGATGTGTGTATTTTCTGGAATTATCGGCCGTATTCCCTAATACAGATTATGGACGTAGAGTGTGGTTACCCTTACTTTAAAAAAAGGTTTGTTATATGTAAGTTTGTCTATATTGGATGGTTAGAATTATTTATAATTTAACTAGGGTCCTTTCTTGGGGCTGAACGTCCTTCCGTGGATAGAATTTCATCCATTGAGGTTGAACGTCTTTCAACGGCATTTTTATGCCTACCTAGAGAGTTCTCCGGTTCCATTTCGCTAGATAGATTTGGGTTAAATACCCAGTGGATATGTTGGACTGTTGTCGAAGTGATACGACCACATGGTGGGAAAGTAGCATCGCAGGAAACGCCGCGCCGCCGGTTGTTTCCACGTCTGCAAGATACATTACAAGTAGGCTCTAACCTTTTTTTCAGTTTGAGTTCACGCTTACCGTCAAGAACCTTAGGCATATAATGACCATTTTCTTGTCTCAAACACCATTTTTTTCCAAGCTCAGTTTTGATATTCTTTTAAGTGGTCCTCTCATTGTGTCAGTTTAATGCGTATTTTTTGATGCTGGTCATATAGAGAAGGTGGCTAATTTTGTATTCTACTTTGTTCTGCTGTTTAGTGTGAAATGTGAATGTTGGTTTTCCAGCTATTCTTAAAGATTGATAATAAATTTCGTATAGTTGGATGTATTTATTAATTTTGCAGTATTTTCTTTAGCCTTGAGTGCTCTTGTAATTTACGTAACATGTTCATAAGTTCGTCTGTTATTTTTTTGTTTATTTCATTATAACAGAGTCTACTATTAACTGTTCATTTAAACATTGACTTGCAGCTTTTTTGCTCTTCCAAATTTATATCATACTTTTGGTCTATTTTCTTCATATTGCTAATGGTATCATTTTATACAGTGTCAACACAATAGTAAAAGTGATACTTTTCATGGCGCGCTCGTGTTTAACAGCCGAACGGAGTGAGGCTGGTAATAGAGAGCAAGCCATGAAAAGTAACTTTTCCTCCACATAAAATATGCTGTTTTTTCTTCAAATGTCGACAAATTAATGCAAAAATATCTCTTTTTAATAGTAATAATAATAATTATTATCAAAGATAAGTTGGTTTGTAAGGCGGCCTAGACCAGTATCGGTGGATAGGCACAGGTCGTTGCTATAGTAATGTAACATAAAGCTGTCAGTGGACACTGTCAACAATAATTATTTTTTTTTAAGTTGCGTCTCCGATTGCGTTTTAATTCCGTATTGATCAGCAGTTATTGAGTAAGTTCGATTAAGTTAATAACCAATTTGTTCCTAAATTAGGGATTTTTAGAAATGCAGTGCACAAATTGGGTGATAAATACAAATTTTAGTTTAATAATTCTTGAGTTGTTGACGCTTGCTTTGTTGTTTGTTTGTATCTATGTTGCTATGGTAACACTTTTACCTCCGCCGGCGGAAAAGTGAAAAGTAAAGCTCCGGCGGAGGAAAAATGAAACTTCACAGCCGCCTACGCAGTCGAGTAATGACGGATTTACTGACGTTTGAAGAAAAAATATTTTGTGATGTGATTTCTCGGCTTTATATATGTTTTCCTCTCTGGTAAGAATTGTGGAGAGGGTTGTTGGTTTTCTAATAATATATTTATTTGAATAGTTACGTATTTACATATCGATGTGATATGTTTGCACAATAAGTTTTTATTTGATCTGTTTCTGGTCATTTCCAGTTATGTGAGTTTTTATGATGTTGCTAGTTTTTTTATAGTTCGTTTTTGTTTGTTTTTGTCTAGTATCTTCTTCTTTAGATTTTAGTGCTTTACAAACACTCAACCGTGAAACATCGATCGATGCAGTCATCGCTCTGCTTGAATTTGGCGCCAAGAACATCTACCTAGTCGTAGTCCTGTTTGACGTCAAGATATTTAGTCATTTTTCTCATAACATCTACCAAGTCGTAGCTCTGTTTTCAGTTTAGTTTAGTTGAAGAAGTCGAAGAAAAGGAGTGCAGTACAATTGATCACTCGTAGAACATCTAAAAGGTCGTAGCTCTGTTGGCCCCAAGATATTGTGCCATTTTCTCATTTTGTTTGCACAGATATTTTGAAAATATCTGCGGTACTCTGTTCTTCTTGTCCAAGATTGGATAAGGAACTCTTTTGGGCATTTTTTAGCCAGAAACGCCGTCGCTTCTCTCGTCTCTTCTGTTGCTTTTGATAAAGATCGAAGAATGTAAAATGGCGGTTGGAAACATGTAGTAGATAAATCTATTCAAGGCTTTTTAAAAAGAAACAGGGAGGTAGGTGTAAGTAAGTACAGCTCAAAATATTAATCCAAACAGAGCAGCTGCCATTAGAGAAGTGTTTAATGCATATTTTGATAACCTTGAGCAATGTTCAGAAGGAGTTTCTCTCAACTGTATATATAATTTCTACGAAGCAAATTTATCCAATAACTCTGGGCTCACAAAATGAGGGGGGTGAAACAAACAGAACGTTTATTGTCTTATTCAAAATTCAATATTCCTCTGATTTTTTTTGTAGAAGCACTTCAGGAATTTTGCTACCACTGTATGTAGCTTATAAAGCCGAAAACCATTGGACAACCTGGATGGAAGGAGGACCCGATAAAACAACATACACCCGCACAACTCATGGATGGTTTGACTCTGCAACATTTTCAGTTTACTGCTGTTTTCCTCTTCTATATGAGACATCAAGAAGTCAAAGTGTTGATTGGAGATAACTTAGTAAGCCCTTTCTCTGAAGAAGTTATCAGACTGGCGATGGCGGTTGAAAATATCGTGTGTATGTTTACCGCCGAACACCACGCATACCGCTCAAACCCTCGATTTCGCGTTGTTCGCACCACTAAAGAAGCAATGACGTGAAATTCTTAGCGATTACAAATTAGCAACAGGAACAACAGGGATTCTAAAGAAGGCCTGTCCAAAACTCATAAATAATGTGATGGTCGAGTTCGCTGAAACCGGTGAACAAAACCCTAACAATGGCTTTCGTGCAACGGGGATATACCCCTTAGATATAATCGAAATATTAAAGGAATTGCTTGTTACTGATGACACTGAAACGAATCAGAATTTTGAAATCTGTTTAAACGATACACTTGTAAAATTGCTACAAAGTGTATCTTCTGGTTCTATGTTTTTACCCAGTGCGGCGTTTATTATTTTTTTTTTAGTTTTAGCCCCCTTTTCATTTCATACACTTTGTAGCAATATTACAAAAATAAAGAGGGAGCTAAAACTGAAAGAAAAAGAAAATAAACGTCGCACCGGGTGAAAGCAGAGAACCAGAAGATTTCAAAATAGGGGAATGTTCTAGAAGTTCTGCACCAAGCACCAAAAATAAGATAAAGTCTGCTATGGAGTTAAATACTGAGTGTTCGGACGAAGAAATCGAGCTTCAGGACGATTCTGATTGTGATTTTGAGATATTTTGTGAAGAAGTGTTATAAGAAGAAAAGACAAAGGAGGACGAAAAACCGATCGAGTCTGCAGCTGGCAATGGTTATGTTGTAACCCCGTTTTGAGGTAGGAGGTAGGGTAAATGAGAACTACGGAGAGTTTCGAGCGATTGCGTTGGATATTTCGAAGGCATTCGACAGAGTCTGGCATGACGGACTGCTCAACAAACTGCAGTCCTTCGGACTGCCAGCCTCTCTCTGCGAGAATTAAGGAGAGTCTCTACGCAATCGGCGTTGGATATTCTGAAGGCATTCAACAGAAATTGGCATGATAGCTGCTCAACAATCTGCCAACCTCTCTCTGCAGCTGACTTGCCAGTTTCCTTAAGAACCGATCTCTGCACGTTGTAGTTGATGGACACATCTCAGATACATTAACCATTAACGCGGGCGTGCCTCAAGGAACAATACTTTCCCAACTTCCCAACTGTGTTTCTCATCTATATTAATAACCTGCTGACCGAAACGAATAATCCTGTTTACAGTTTTGCATTACGACACAATTCGAATATATGATTTAGTAGAATTAACTGTTATGCCAGGAGGGGCCACTTTTAACATTAATTCGTCTATATTCTTTATTTATTTAATTGAAATAAATACAAATTTAAAGTAAAATTTTCATATAATTTGTAGTATATTTAAAATGTATATGTACAGACCTTTTCCCGTATATTTCAGCACCCACCTTATTATTTTCAAGTCTAATCTGAGATGACTTAAATTTTGAGAAGCTGCGTTTAGCAGATAAGTCTAAAAATATCTTTGTATTAGCTCTCGTTTTCTTCGTCGCACCGATTGATCATGCTTCAATCTTACTTATTTCTCTTTGTCATATTTTATAACCATTCGCTCATGTATACTTTGATTCTTATCGATCTTCACTCCTATTGATCTCGTGTTCTGCTTGCTCCCAATCTTTTAAGTGAGGATCTCCTTGTATTGTATTTTAATATTTTAATAATTTTTTTTTGCAAAACAACTCTGATAGAAAAATCCTGATTAAAGCACATTTATTATTTCTCTACTAGTGTAATATTTACTCTTGTCTCCCAATTTAGTTCAGAAAAACCCTTACCAGCGATTGGGACTTATCACCGCAGACAGGAGCAGATTACATCAATTAATCAAAACCTGGAGAAAGTTCAAACTTGTGGCAACAAAATTTTGGTTCAGTTCAATGCAGCAAAGAACCAAGCAGCCACGTTTACCAAGAGGGCCAATACGGCGGGCCCTGACATCATTATGGCAGGATCGACCATTCCTTCATCCTCGTCAATCGGACTGCTGGGTGTCTCGGTCAACAGTAATATGTCCTGGCATAACCACGTTGCCAGCCATCGCAAAAGCAGAATCCCAGAAGCTTGGTGCACAATTTCGCAGCAAAATACTCTATAAACCGCAGCAGTTGTTCTTGCTCTACAAAGCGCAAATAAGACAGTGCTTAGAATATTGCTCACACATCTGGGGTGCCGTACCAAAGCACACCCTGAAGCTGCTGTATTCCATTCAGAAGACAGCTGTGTGTCTTGTCGGCGACCCGGAGTTGACCCGGAATCTGGATAGTCTGGAACACCACAGACATGTGGCCGAGATGTCATTGTTTTACAGATACTTTCACGGAGATGATCCCAGGATTTGGCTCGCCGCATCCCGCCCCCGGCAACACCTGTCAGACAGTCACGACAGACGTCAAAAGCGCACCAGTTCGTCGTACAACTAGAAACACCTAGAACATCGCTTTACATGAACTCCTTTGTCTTTAAAACTGTGGAACTCACTCCCAGGACATCTGTTTCCCCCTAATTACAACCTACAACTATTCAAGAACCCTGTCAATCAACATCTCCGCACACACACCGCTCGTCGAGCGCCATAGGATCTCCCTTAAGTGTGTGTGCCAAAACCATAAAAAAATCCATTAATTGATTGTAGTTCACTAACTAAGAAATATTTTTTTAACTACTTCTGGAAAGCAGCTTGCCAAAGTGTCCTTTGAAGACCACCTTGAAAAATTCCTAATCTCATTGTCACTGTATGGTCACTATTTGATAAATCGATCAATTTGAAAACAAATGCATATTCATCTAAATGATTGTGTTCACCAGCAGTCAAAGTCAGCCTTCCAAAATTCGATATGGGTCCATATAGTTATTTTTGTAACGTGCATGTTTTTCCGTTAAGTTTTGACAATTTTGGAAAACTGCTGAGACCGCTGACTGCTGGTGAATGCAGCCATATAATTAAAAATCCCTTGACTTTAAGAAAGATAATAATACTCAATTTCCATAGGTACTCCTCATACTACTTTCTATTCTATCTTGATTAGAAATCGAAAATATTATGTCACTTTTTAAAAAGGCCAATTACCAAGGTAAAATGTCTAATAATTGATAGAAAACACCATAAATAGCTATTGAAATAGACTATTGTTCGCTTCCTTTCATATTTTAATTAAATGGACAATATCTAGCAGTCCAATTTCCTTCAGGAAAAGGCCCAATATGTTGTAATAACCGGTATCTCTAGGGTTTTGGTTTGCATTGATATAGTGAAAGCTAATATTTTTTAATCCATAAAACCATTAAAATAAATTCAGTTAAGTCAAAATGCAGCTTAAATGCATTGAAATTGTTATGACGCGGCTAAGTAGGTATTATTGGGTCCAAGCAATTACATTTCCTAATGTAATAAAGGCTATTGTTTGCAAGCTTGTAATATTTTTAAACACTATGGAAATATCCGCGACAATGAAACGTTGACCTCATTGAACAGCATGTTTTGTCGTGGGTTAAAATTATGAGATCAAAATGGGTATATCAATTGTTAAAAATACTAACATTACATTTTTATAAAACAACAAAAGTTCGAAAAAATGCATTTAGACCATTACAATGGGTATAATTCAAAAAATCAACTTGGAAAGAGTATTTTTATTGATAAATAAAATATTTTGTGAAAAAAACAATACTTACTGTGTCTCGGTCTGAAAAGTTATGAGCTTTGGTTGGCCCGCGGTTTTTAAAAATTACCACATTATAACATTTTTATGGAACAAACAAAATAATATTTTTGTTCATTTATAGCTTTCGAGGCTACTGAAAAGTTTACTCTAAGGAATTAAAGTATGAAAACGCTCACACAATTTATCTGAAAATGTCTCTACAATAAAATTTAGAAATAAAGCAGACTACTATCGTAATTAAAATCTTGATCCAAGACAGACTCGTTTTCATGTATTGTTTGAAAGGATACAATTTACGGGAAACATCGTAATGTCAGTGCATTAATCTAGGGAATTATAAAATAATTTGAAATCGTATATAACGGAGGCTACTATAGTATATTGTGCAACAAGTTTTGAAAAAGACTCTTTGCACACGAGTATGAGGTTTGTGCACGAGCCGTAGGCGAGTGCTACAAGTCATACGAGTGTGCAAAGAGTCAGTTTCAAACGTGTTGCACACGATACTTTTTCTACGACTGCAGAAAATAAGGATTAATATGCGATTTTTATTATTTTTAATCTTTTAACTTTTGACAGGACTGTGTGAAAATTTTTCATACGCCGTGTGAAAAGTTTTCACACGCTTATGTCAAAAGTAAATGACAGAAAATAAAATATTTTTGACTGGTTGACACTAACGAGGTTGACATTAACGAATTGTTTATGAATTATTTAAAAAAAAGCACACTTATTGCATCGTTTTCTAAATAAGGAATTTTATTAAATAAATTCAACAAATAATTAAAAAACAACAGACATATTCCTTATTGTGTTTTTAATAAAACATTTAGTATTTCATGGTATTCTTGGAACACATCTTCTCGTTTCATAGGCGAATAGAGGACTCGGAACTTCGCTAGTACTGACCATAAAATTTCGATGTTTAAGAACGTACAAATAGTACTTGGATACTATTTTATTTCTTTTTGTATTCCTCACGCGGTTTAACGATGGTTGCATAAAAACAAGAGTTTGTTGTATCTTTTTAAACAGGCTATTTTCCAATAGATCTATACCAGCGTTCTTTACTAAATATTTTAAAAGTGGCAAGTTACTGTGTTGTTTATCTATTTCTTCGACACTTTCGCAAAATTTACACAAGCAATACTTTTTGTAAATATTGTCCATTGTAAATATAGAAATTTGTGACAACCTTTTGCATGAATTATTGTTTTGACAGTTTGCTTACGAGTAATAGTTGCTGCCACAGCCTTCTAGAATTCGTGAGTAAAATTATGGTTCAAACACATAATATTATTATTTAATAATCTTTTCATATGACAATATAAAATGTAATAAAAAATATATTTACTTAAATTGTAGTAAGATTAGTGGCGGTTGAATAGAAAGCATATTAATGTTAAAACCCTACTTTGAGCAAACCATATTACTAAAGTTTAAGGTAACTCTACAAAACACATAGGCATATGTGTATCTAATAATATATCACAAAACAGATAATTTTAAATAATATGTTTGTTCCTATAACTTTAGTAGAACAATCTTTTTTTAAAAATAAGTTAGTAATATAAGTAATGTCTTACGGTAAATATCATGTTACTAAAGTTTACGGAATAAGTTACCTTTATTATTATTAGTAAAACGAACAAATGTTTAAAAATTACACTGTTCAGGGTTGTAGTAACAGAGAACACTACTTTTTACTTAAAAAATCATGTTTTAAGTTAAGTATTTTAAGGGTAGTAGCCTCCGTCAAGATATATAGGTTTAGTATGTATTCTATTAACAAATAAAAAATTACAAAAGAATATAGGTTGACCCTATTACACCACAAAATATTATTTAAAATTCAGTACTTCCTATGACTTTAGTAATAGTTAGAAACTCTAGACAGACAGTATGTTGTGTGTTACTTGTTATGGTATAATATTAACCTACTAAAGTCCAAGGAACAGTTAAATTTTGCCAATAGTACCGGGAAACTTACAAAAGGCTTATGTGTATTAGTTTTAGTATAAGCCGAAGAGACGTTGTTGATATATATTACGAAAATTGCAAGATGTTAACTTTAGCAATAAAATTACAATTCAAAATTAGGCTGGATTTAAACAAGTAAATGCATCAAATAATTTATTCAGTTACAATAAAGTGTTATAATTATTATTTAAAAAACAAATTATCTTTACATTGATAAAACCAAATATAAAGTGACATAGATCTATTTAAAGTTATAGTTAATGGTTATATTTGTGCAGTTATGGAAACTGTGTGCTGGTATATTTCGTCTTTCAATCGAATTCGTGTATGTTATATTTTCGGTTATGTTTCGTGAACATGAAGGAACCGGTGCCGGCGGGGAAGTTTCTGATTCTTGTATTTCATGTTGTGATAAGGACGTCGAAGTTTGGCTTACAGATTTCTCAATTTTGTTTGCAATTTTTAGTTTATTTGCAATTGACTCGTCTACGTATCCTTCTGCCACTCCACTAGAACGCCATCCCCCATGGCGTTTAAGTGTAAGTAAATCCTCACCAGCATTAACAAGTATTGTTGCCGATGAGCGCCGAAAACAATGGCCTGTATATTCGGTCGGATTAGGCAGTTTAAAAAAACTGGCTATTTCTGTAGCCATGCGACCAAACTTATTAATGCCTACAACTTGCCTAGTGCATTTTCCATTTTGATAATTTAAGAAAAATCTGTTTTCGGATATATTAGTGGGTCTGAGATTGGCATACCTTTTACATATATTGTAGAAGTTTCCAGTTAGAGTAAATGATCGGGTCATATTATTTTTTGTACTTGTTAATTTGATCAACATAGCCGAATTTAAATCTTCCATCTTATTGACTGATAATTTATCTAATTCGTCACGTCTACAAGCTCCTGCCAGACCAATAGCAACTGCAGCCTAAAAAATTAAATGTGTTAATTAAAAACTTTTAGCAAGTTTACGGGTGAGAAACTTTTTTGTACTGTAAAGTTTGCTTTCAGTACGTACTTTTATTAGCAGGTATTGCTGATCCGGTGCTGTATTGAAAAATTGTGAAAAATCCTCCTCCGTTAGAATTTTGGACTTCTTTGGTGCATATTTTTCTGATTTTCGTTTTAGGAACGACTGTAGTTTCATATAATCGGTAATATTAATATTGTGCTTTATTTTTATGGTAGCTTTTAGCATGGAAAATATCGACCACAACGTAGTCGATAGTTCTTCAAAATATACTAGCAGTACATTTTCTGAAGAGGACTTAACATTGTTTCTTGCTTTCCACCCCTGAAATTTTTGGTATGTGGTCTCGTACCTGTATCTTGAAGTTTCCGGCAAAAGATTTAGCGAGACGCTTGTAGCTTTCTCTTTTATTTCTGGCGGTGTACATTCAAATTCACTATCACTCTCCATTTTTACACAGCAAAAGATAATTTTTTCTAACAATACTTATGACAGGTTGAAATTAAAATAAGTGTAATCAGGCAACCGAAAATAACGACCTACTTGATTCAAATTTTTGTGACATTCATCATTTTGGCCAAACCAGACCCAACCTATGTGAAAAAATTTCACACAGTAGTATCATACATCATGTGAAATTAGTCATTTTCAGATCCTGTTTGACGTGCGTTTTTAGACACTTTTCATAGCAGTCGTAGAAAAAATATTTATATGTGTTTCGTGAGCTTTAAATTTCTCGGTTAGAAAAATGCATTAATTACTTCGCCATCATTCTACCTGGTTTTGTAAACGTGGTTGTGATATAGGCATACGTTTTGTTTGACTAAGTATGAAGCAAATTTTTTAAACAAATAAATTAATATACTTACATTATTTTAAGAAATGAGATACTGTATTTTAAGTTCGGCTAGGAATATAGAATATTCAAAACCGCACGCCTGGTTCGTTTAGAAAAATTCATGTAATAACTATAATATAAATATAATTATCATTTTTGCCAAACTTTGCTGGTTTTAAATAAATTAAGAACAATATCAACCTGATACCCTTTCAAATTTGTTCTAATTAAGATACGTTTACGATCTGATCAAATAATAAATAATAATTGGAAAGGCAAATAGTAAATTTTTGGTGAAACCCTCACTTTTATTTAAATCACCGTTGACATCATATAACATAATAATATATTAATACGCGTAAAATTCATGAATTTCTTTAAATAAACTGTCTCTTGTAATTTGTGATCAAACCCAATTACTTTGATATCACAGGACCAGTGGGGAATGCTTAAATTTCATAAAAACCAGGGAACGTCGTGGTATATTGAAGTGATCTGAATTTGGCGAAGGTTCCTGTATCTCCAAAAATATTTGAATATCGATGTTCTAAAATTTTTAACTCAGCTCATTTCTTGAGAGTCATGCTCTTTTTGCCATGAGGCTCCATATTTTCACGATTTTCTTATTAATGTTAATAATGAAAGGATTTTAATTAAAACAAACCTATTACCGGAGAGTCGTGTATGCAATACCCGGCTCCAAGAGTGGAGTTTGTGAGCGCCACCAGATCTACCAACTAAACTGGAAAAGCTCCGCTGGTGTTGTACGGGGTTGTTAGGCACGTTTTATTAAACAAGAAAATACAATCTTAATTTACTGTTCAATCTATTGGCTTCTAGGTTTTTTTTTTAACTTAGAACAGCCACATTCTTACAGTGAAATGTAAAAAACAAAGGAATGACCACAAAAAAGTACTATTAAGTATTTACCAGTGATGGTACAATATGAGAATTATACTGAGACCAATTCTGTTGATAAACTTGGTACTGTATGCCTTACACCTAAAAACTCTAAACACCAATATCCGAAGTGATCACTATGGTTTATCTGAAATTATTACATATTTATGCATGAACTGCCATGCCCGAAATATAAATGTAGAAATAACAATATTATCAATTAATAAAAAGCCACAATAATTACGTCAACCGACCAGATAAATAAATAAAAATAATGAAAGCTATCTTAAAGCTTGGCCGACAATGGTAAATTTATATTTAATATTAAGAACTATCTTATCAATTAGCAGTCAAGGTAAAAGTGCCTCTACACTAAGACGAACTTGGGACGTCTCGACTCGAAGGCGAAACCTTGTAACCGCTCCGGACACAGGTAACAAAAACCCGATACTGGCTTCTGGCACTGGTAGTGGAACCTTGCAATAGGACCCAGTAGTAAAACCCTGTAAGAACCCAACATTAATTAGACCAAGCCCCTTACTTCAATGAAGAAATTATTGTTCCACTTGCATATATATTTTATATATAAAACAAATCACCCAAAAAATTATCAATGGATTTTCAGTAACCATCAGCAAATAAAAGAAATACAAAAGGTGCAAATAACTTGAATATAAAAATAAATACCTATGAACCACCCCTAAGTAATATAAACTTCCCCATATTATCAAAACTAAAATCACATAAAGAAAAAAGTTCAGATATAACAAAAGGAAAATGTTAAAATCCTAAGGAATGCAATGCAACTGGTGGTCGATGCAACAAATATCATAGATAAAAGCAATTAAATCATTAAATTAGACAACAAAACTTTAGCTCGAATTGGAGGGTTGCCTGGAGGATCAACTGCCTCGGTTTTATAAGATGAGCTCGGAAAGCCTCTAGAAATAATGGAAAATAACCTTTAGCGTCATGGCGACCATGTGCCGGCAAGCAGTAAAAAAAATAACTCCTGAAAAATCTTACCCAGCGTAGTATTTAAATCCCGATAAATCAGTCGTGTCAAAACACTAACTCAACCCAATATCCGCTAGAACGGTAGTATAAAACTACATACTAAATGCTGAGTCACCTACAACTACACCTCTGCAAAACACTTCCTCTATTATACCCGGTAGTTATTCTTAGAAGAACGAGATCATCGGTTTCAGTCTATTTGTTACAACTAAGCGTTGTGAAACGACTGCGGAAGCAACAACTAATGAGCTAAAATTACATTTTTCAACAAATAATAGGAAATATTCCTACACGAAATAATAAACCTTTAAAAATCCAAATCGACAGCAATAAATATGGAAAAATAGCCCATTACTATTATTCAGGGCAACCAATCGAATATTACAAAAGTTACATCATGCCACGTGAAAACATAAATATGAAAAGAAATCCCAAATATCAAAGTCCCCAACTGTAGGTAAGAAGATGGAACTACAATATAAAATCCACTAAAGCATAAGAAGTGAATGAAAATTAAAGAAAAATATTGGAAAAACCACGAGGAAAATATGTGAGGGATACGAGAAGAAGCAACAATGAGTAACCTATGCAGGGATCAACAAGTCTTAGAAGAAAATAAGCAACACGTACTAGTTTTTACTATTGAAAGGAAAGAAAAATATAATAACTAGTCATGAAAAGTGAGTCATACAGTATATATTTTTTTTACTAATAGCACTGATACAATCCTTATCATTATTTAAATTGATTAGATTTTGAAATTAATCGTTTTCTACTCATTTTTCAAATAATCCGAAATGACAACTAGTTGTCAAACTAACAAGTTGAAACTTAAATGACATTTTCCGTTTCATTATTGACCTAGGTTTTTTTTAATATTTTTATTTACCTAGGGTGAGAAATGTTACTTCTCATTTGAGGAATGAAGTAAATAATGGTGATTTATCATGTTAGTAGTAAAAAAACATAATTATTGTAATATAACTAAGGAAAGTTAAACTAATAAGACAATAACTTATTTTAGTTGTCTGATAAATCTAAGCAAGCCAACAGACCATCCACCAAAATAGACACAGCCACAAAGTGCTGGAGGTCATCGTAAGAAAAGGGATGATCAGAACAGCGTTATAAAAGCTAATATATATCATGCTTTATTCGTATGTACATATAATTAATTAATAGTAATAAATTATGCAAAGGGAAGTTCATTAAACTCATTGACTACAAATCAAATAAATAGGATAATACTCAATAATTCTTACTACAAATTATAGAATATTTTGATGTTAAATGCAGCATATAAGATAAAATTTATAATCTTTTATAGTAGCAAAATCAGACTGTTACAATAAAATATCGATGTTAAATAATCATGTCTTAATGTTTTTCAATAAGTATGCTCCTGTAAAGAAGTCTCGAATAACAAAGCCAAGGCCACCCTGGCTAACGGCTAATTTAAAGGTATTTATGAAACAAAAAGGCTCTCAAAGACTTAAGAGAACAAAATGTAACGAAGACTGGATTCGCTACAAGGCTTTAAGAAATTTTACTTTGTCTGTTAGAAGAGAAAAAAGCCTACCTAAATTCTCTATGTAAGCAAAACAACCCTCGTAAAGTTTGATCAGCTATACGAAATTTTAATACATGCCCAGGCAAAACTAGCTTAATACCTAGTTCATTATCTGACCCCAATGACATAAATATTTTTTTTGCTTCTTTTCTGCACAATGTATCGATTTGTGCCAGAAAAATCAATTTCAACCTGGATCATATTTTCAATAACGCGCTGCGTTTTTCTTTCAGACTAGCGGTTGTTTCGAAAGTTAATGTTATTTTAAATAGTATCAAGACAAATGCCACTGGAGTAGATGATATAATTCCTCAAATGTTAAAATACTGTAGCCCTCACATGTTAATCCTTGGTTAGAAATAGGTTGTTTTCCTAATCAGTGGAAAGTGGCAATTCGTAATCCTTTGGCAAAAGTCTCCAATCCAGAAAGTCTTTATGATATAAGGGTAATAAGTATTCCCTGCGGCTGTTTCTAAAATATTCGAGAAATTGTTATATAAACCAATGTACGAATATTTAATACTAAATAATATTATTCCACCAACACAGTGCGGATTTAGAGAAGAACGTAATCGATGACATTATACGGACAAACAGATGATTAGTGTACTAATACTTTTGGATTTTTCCAAAACATTTGATAACATCAATCACCACCTACTTACCTCCAAGCTTAAATACTATGGTTTTGATGAGCAATCGTACTATTTAATTAAATCATATTTAAGTATTGAGGAGATCACATTCTCTGATAATAGGTATTGGGAACAAGCAATGATTAGGTCTGGTGTACAGCAGGGTTCAGTGTTGGGCCCCCTGTTGTTTTCGGTCTAAACCTATGATATCCCAAAATCTTTGGTTCATTGTAAGGCTCAGGCATTTGCGGATGGTACACAGTTATATTATTGTTTTGATTCTGGTGATGTTGAGGAGACTGAGTATGCCATAAATCGGGATCTCGCGATATTGAGTGAGCGTTCCAACGGTCATAACTTAAGAATGAATCCTACTAAATCTTGCATGTGGGTGTTTGGTAATAAGAACATGGTTAATTTGTTAAAAACCACATTGAACGTAACTCTAAATGGTTCTAAGCTGAGCATTGTTGATGCTGCAAAAATTTTGGAATAATAATTGATACACATCTTCGTTTTAGAGAACATCTAAAAAAAATTCAAAAGACGTATCTATCTCTCAAGATGTTATATAATAATAGATATATCTTAAATATTAAATTGAAAAGAAATTTATTTTGTCGTCTAACTTTAATTACTATGATTTTGTTTATGGTTTTTGTATAGATCAGGAGAGCCGAACTCGCATACAAACAGAACATAATGTTGTGTCCGATTTGTGTTTGGTGTGAGAAAATTCGACCATATTTCTCATTTGTATAGCGATATTAATTGGCTAAGATTAGATGATCGACGAGTCTTTCACTTTTGTACGTTCTTAATTAAGATTACCAGTAAGCCTTCTTCCGCTGTTTCGATCCGGTAACGTATGATTTGTCGACGCGATATTCATGGTATAAATATTAGAAATTTAACTAAACTATCTATGTCGCACCACCAGACTGCCTTGTTTCGGCGATCGTTTTCATATAATGCTGTCACGTATTATACCGCATTGTTCCAAGAATTTTTGAATCTAAAAGTAGATTAGTTTAAAACAAAATATTTAATATATCTTTTAAATTTACAGAAAAGAAGAAATTTAATTTGCTGCAATTTAATTACCTACCAAACCAACGTAAACAGTTTTTCTTAGATATCTTTTCCAATATGCAACTTTGATAATTCTATATTATATTAATTATTAACAAAAAGTACTGTGGATCTTAAGTTTGTTTGTATTTAGATATATATGTATGAACATTATTTTTTAGTTTGCATTATTATGTCTAGCTTGGTTTAGTAGAGTAGCTGCTTAAGCTAGACTGCGCCAAGCTTTGACATTGCGCTATTTTTCTTTGTATGCTATGTATTTATGAGTATTTCTTCTTTAATAAAAGTGAATTATTATAATTTAGCCTTGTACGGCATTCGCACTCCCTCTAAGGGGAACATTCACTTATCCAAGATATCCCGGATATCAAAAGGATTAAGTTCTGAGGGAACCCTTTCCATGTTATCGGGTTCTTGGTGGCATCTACGGATATCCTAACGTAATATTAGTACTGATTTCTGCATCACTTTGAAGAGATGCTCGCTCAATTTGAGTTTCTTGATGTTTATGTTTATCTAGGAACCAAACCAAGCTAAAGCCGTGCCTCTAAAGCCATAATGTTTGAGCTTGGGCATCAGTATTCTTTGATGCACGCAGTGAAAGACCTTAGAAAGATTACAGAAGACTGCTGCCCCTGCCTCACCCCTATTTATGCCACAGTAAATCCTCTCAAGATAACCAAAAATTACATCATTAGTTACCTTTAGACTTTTGGAAACCAAATTGATTTGGTGTGATAATGTTAAATGACTCAAGGTAACTTAAAACCCTCTGCTTAACCAACTTTTTAAAATAGC
>MU186705.1:0-29244 GCA_016904865.1 Pissodes strobi | reverse complement strand
CTCAAGGTAACTTAAAACCCTCTGCTTAACCAACTTTTTAAAATAGCTTAGTTAGAGTTGGCAATAGAGAAATCGGACGAAAGTTTGAAGAGTCGTTCACGCACCACCCTTATACAAATAGATTATTAAAGCAGATCCTAGACCCTTAGTAAATATTCCGCTACACCATGAGTTATTAAATACAGGTGCCAGAGAGGAGAGAGCATTGTTGGGTAAACTCAAAAGTTCCTCAGCAGAGATTGCATCCTCTTTCTTGATGTCCCACAAGGTCTCCCTAACCTCATCCAAATGAGTAGGGTAGAAATAAAAGGACCCCGGAACAGAAACATTCCTAAGGTAAAAGAGAGGATCTTCAATTGAGGTTAAATTCCGGTTTAAGGCAAGACCACAATAAAATCTGTTAAGAATTTCAGGATCAATGCTCACCGCCTCGATTAGGCTTATTCCTTAGTTCGCTAGCAACTGCCCAGCTCTCTCTTTGCCTGTTTTTAGATGTTTGGAGTCTATTATTGAAATAACAAGTTTTTGCAATGTCAACAAGCCTTCGATAAATACAATGCAATGCAATAAGTGCATTATAGCAAGCAATTATAAATAATTTGCATTAAACTTATTCTCTATTTCAAATTACGCTGTAAAACATTTTGCTCAGTTTTGTTTACAATAGTATCAAAAAACACTAAAGTGAACAATATTGAACATTTACGTTTATAGCTACGTAATTAAAGCAATCGACAGAAAGAGCCTCAAAATAAAAATAAAAAAAACATCAATTCACCCTTTATGTTTAAAATCCCAAAATCTCTTTTAAATCCAAGTCCATTTTATAAATTAAACGAATCATCCATTCCTGCCCGATTTCTAATTAACAAATCTTAATGAAGTAAAAGCCGCACGGACGTCATTTTACTACCTTTCGCAAAGGCTGCTGCTTTTTCTGCAGTCGTTGATCATCTTTTGAAATGGCATTAATTAAGTAATTAACGGGTGTATTATATGTTCTACTCAGCCGAAAAATACAGGGTGAAACTGTTTATTTTCAGTTATATATTGTACAAACACGATTTGGAACTCCTGGAATTCTTATTTTTGTTAATATTTAAAGGTCTTTGGCAAACTATCAAGTATTGTGCAGAATACCAGATATTTAAATTTTCTATGATTCAAAAATTCAAAAAATTATGTTTCGCATCATTAAAGCATATATTATTTTATCACCTAGCCTTTTTGAGTATTATGTTCAGGCTAGAAATAAGTCCGAGCATTCGTGATATTCCTAATCCTTGATTCTTAAAACATATTTTTCTCACCTATGGTTTTTCTAAGGTGGTTTTCGCCTTGGTATGCCCTAATAATGTAAATGTTTCATGTTATATATGATCGCGAGAGTCAAATTGTTCTAAGAAATTACTATTACCCTGTATTCGGCAGTGGTTGTATAAGTACTCTTACAATTTCTCCTAAGTTTTATACCCACAGTATTTTGCCTTCCACCGCATTTTTCTTTCTCGTCTAAAATAACGAAGTTATTTTTTTATTGTCGGAATTCATTGAAATTCCGCTTTTTTAGCAACCAAATTGATATATCATAAATATTTTCTTTAAAACTGCTCAACGAACTATCGGGCGAAAAATTGGAACTAGTTTTGTAGATCCGATTCGGGAATATTAATGAGAGTTAATGTATATGAATATAATGGATATACATATATCCCTAGCACCTACTAGTAAGGACCAAGATCAACATTATTAATAGTTTTACAATTTAAATTTAGCTGGCAGCAATCTTAAAGTTCGGGAGAAATTTATTATTACGAAATGTGTCGTTGGGCTATCGAAAATCACCTCAAAAAGTCTGAATACAAACTCATTTTAACTGACTAAGGTTTGCACACAAATTGAGATAATCGAGAAGTTCCTTGACACGGTTAGATGCCACCCGAAGTTTTCTGATGAGGTTTCAAATTTGAAGTTTCATGAATATTTGGAAGTTAACTTAAAAATAAAATGTCATTGAAACCGCGTAATAATGAAAAAATAAATAAATTTACGAAGAAACAAGGGAATAAGAAGTCACGGGTATCAGGATTCGATCTAACTGCTCTCAATAATACCCTGATCTCGAAAATTGCACTTTTTAACATTATTTTGATATTTATTAACATAAATAGGAGTGTTTCTACCCGCTCGTTTAAAAAAAGGTTTTCAAATATTTTATAATTTTTTTTATTAATGCTTATTATGAATGAAACTCATTCCTTTGCAATTTTCGAACATTGCCAGCAACTTTCAAAAACTTGACAAACATCATGCAATATGGTGGTTTTTGTTATTCCTTGAAAAATAGTTTGTTTGTACCCAAACTAACCCAAATTATTACCTTTTGGCTGGTGGATGTAATGTTGTTGTCCAGAATTGGTAATAAAATACAAAACTATTTTATGTCAGTGATGCAAAATCAGGCCTGAACGTCTCCAGGGTAGAAAATAGACTGCGATTCGACTTCTGCAACATAACAGGCATCAACACAAATATTAACTCGGTCCACCGAGTGCCCAACAGCAAATAAATCTCATACTTTAGCTCTATCAGAAACAAAAGTGAAATCAAGAACTACACATGTTCACTGGAATAGTCCTGGTTATGAGCTTTACTCTCGATTTTGACATAAATCTAGATTAGCTGTTTTTATACGAGACGATTTATGTTGTCATCGAGAATAAACATACGAACCTAAGAACTTCGATATCATGTGATTCAAATTAAGCACAGATCGAGCATCCAAATTCATTTGTTGCTTGTATAAACCACATAGCGAACACCAATATAAACGGATTTTTTCAAATTTTGGCAATCTAATTGCCAAATGTTTTTCTGCAGATCAACAATCCAACGACAGAAATTGTCATAGTGGGAGACTTAAGCGTACATAACATCGACAGGTTGAAACATTCCAACAAAAATGACGATGAAGAACGAGAAGCCGAGGCTTTTGCTGTAAGTCAAGGAGTTACTCAGCTGGTTGACGAACCTGCCAGGATCCCCAAGTGTCAAAATGATATTGCTAGTCTCCTGGATCTATTCTTAACAACTAATCCTGACATCTATACCGTAAATGTCCAACCTCCGTTGGGCATATCAGACCACAATCTTATATCCGTAACCTGTGAACTTACTATCAAAGCACAGGTACCCCGAAAGATTTGGCACTACAAATCTGCAAAGTGGCGTGATCTTTCCTAGTTTCATATTTCTTTTCCTTGGGAAGAAGTCTGCTTCAGGAATCAAAACACCTCTGAATCTACTGATGAGAAACCTCAAGTTATCCCAGTTGGTATGGAAGCTTTTGTCCCCTCTTCTATGAAACGTATCTCAAACAGTATATCATGATTTGAGCAAACCTGCTCAGGAGCGGTCATTGCTAAAAATGCCGCCTACCGCAAATGACGCCGACATCCGTCAGCCCAAAATCGAAATATACTCATCACGACTAGCAAGCAGTGTAAGCGGACCATTGACGAGAACAAGGAGGGATATGACGAGCAGATCAAGAACAAGCTTCACAACTGACCAAATGGATCAAGATACTTTTGGTCAGTTGGCATGGCTGTCAATCATGGTTTCTCGAAGACATTAATTCCGAGACTTCAATCCCGCCACTGACCACAGATGATGGCTCAATAGCGGAAACGGCTAAAGAAAAAGCGAACATTCATGCCGAAATATTTGCATCAAATTCTACCTTTAAAAGACTCCCCAACTATCTCGAGAGTGAATTCTGAATGCCAGATCAGGTATTTCGTCAACGCGAAGTAAAATGAATACTCAAAAGCCTAAACCCTAACAAAGCCACAGGACCGGATGGCGTTCCCGTCCTAGTGCTTAAGAAATGTGCCGCTGAACTAAAAGCTCCACTATGCAAGCTTTTCTCTCTATCATACCGAACTGCATGCTTTTCTTCTAGCTGTAAATGCGCACATGTGCACTAATCCCGAAGAAAGCTAAAGAAACGATTCCAAATAACTCCGTCCAATTGCCTTAGTTCCTAGCATGTCCAAAATCATGGAGAAACTGATCAACGAACAGCTCTTAAAATAGCTTGAACCATCAGGATCGCCAGTATACCTTCCGCAAGCACAGATCAACGGAAGATCTCCTGGCTTACGTGACCTACGTGTGGACCAAATCCATCGAGAGCTACGGCGATTCTCGTGCAGTGGCTCTCGACATATCCAAGGCATTTGATAGGGTATGGCATGACGGATTGTTAAGCAAACTGACAGCATACGGACTAAAACCAGCACTCCTTCTATGGCTTTCCAATTTCCTAAGGGATCGAAGCATCCGAGTTGGTATTGATAGGCATCACTCGGAGGAAGTTAAAATCAATGCCAGAGTTCCTCAAGAGTGTATATTATTTCCGACACTGTTCCTGTTCTATATCAACGATCTCTTAGACCGGACAAATAACACTATTTGCAGCTTTGCAGACGTCAGCAGTCTTATATCCTCATTCATGTAGCGGACTCCAATGACCGCTGCTCGTTTCCAATGCCAGCACGAAAATTAGATTGCTGCCATCCATGAGGATATGAACGCCATGGTTGAATGAGGTGAGGAAAACAATGTCTAGTTTAATCCGAGAATAACAACCGCAGAGAAGCGACAACATAAATCCCGCCCAAAAATTTGGAGTGGGAGGTAAACCGGCCAACTGTCATCTCCAGGTACTTATCAGTTTAGTTCAGCCCGAGATTTGTTTAGTACAGTACACAATTTTTGCGTTAACGTCAGTTTCCTTTGGTTTATTATTGAAGTGACTTCTTAAGCGAGGATAAAGTCATAAAAAATTAAACGCTTATCAAATTGAAACGCTTTTCAAAGTGAAACGCCCCTTTAATTAAGCATGTTCCAGTATAGCTAGAGGGCTGAAATTTTTAGGACATGTAGCCGGGGTAAAATGACGATCCTGAATGAAAACTGGACCCCTATAACTTATCGGAACCGGTTCAAATAATTAAAAAAAATTGAGACTAAGTGAAACTAATCGAAAATTAAATCGACGACTCACCTAAACTAACCAAATCTATGAAAATTGATTATAACTACTGACGGATTTACTGACGTTTGAAGAAAAACAATTTTTTCTTCAAACGTCAGTAAATCCGTCATTACTCGACTGTGTAGGCGGCTGTGAAGTTCCGTTTTTCCTCCGCCGGAGCTTTACTTTTCACTTTTCCGCCGGCGGAGGTAAAAGTGTTGTCATAGCAACGTAGATACTTATAAAACGAAAATTTGTATTTATCACTCAATTTGTCCACTACATTTCTAAAAATCACTAATTTAGGAACAAATTGGTTATTATTTAATCGAACTTACTCAATAACTGCTTATCAATACGGAATCAAAACGCAATCGGAGACGCAATTTTTAAAAAATAATTATTGTTGACAGTGTCCACTGACAGCTTTATGTTACATTACTATAGCAACAACCTGTGCCTATTCACCGACACCAGTCTAAGCTGTCTTGCGAACCCACATCTTTAATAATAATTATTATTACTATTAAAAAAATGTTTTTGCATTAATTTGTCGACATCTGAAGAAAAAACAGCATATTTTATTTGGAGAAAAAGTTACTTTTCATGGCTTGCTCTCTATTACCAGCCTCACTCCGTTCGGCTGTTAAACACAAGCGCGCCATGAAAAGTATCACTTTTCCTCCATATAAAATAATATACTATTAATAGATTTGGTTAGTTTGGATTAATCGTCCAATCAGCGATACGAAAATTCCGTATCGCGAGACGAAAACATAAACCTTCTCGTGATGCGGCCTTGAAAAATCACTCTCATGAAACCAAAGAAGTATTCACTTCAAAAAGG
Organism: Pissodes strobi; assembly: GCA_016904865.1. Taxonomy (NCBI): domain Eukaryota; kingdom Metazoa; phylum Arthropoda; class Insecta; order Coleoptera; family Curculionidae; genus Pissodes; species Pissodes strobi. Next base: position 23,356 of record MU186705.1, on the reverse strand, counting down.
TTAGAACGCGACAAATCAGTAAACTCTGAGTTAAATCCTAAAAGATAACTTATTCATAAAACATTTCTAATAAAGTAAATAATAAACATGAAATTAATTGCATGTGTGTGTATTAAACCGGCCATGTAACACATATGACAGATTGAACTTGGCTCTCCAACTTCAAAGATGCCGACGGGTTTTGTCGCTTCTCTGCGGTTGTTATTCTCGGGTTTAACGCAGGATAGGCTCAAGCAGCTGTCTTCTCAAAAAAAAAAACACCGCAGGACCTAACTAATCATTGACAGGACAAACACTGATTCTGGTCTCATTCATAAGCTTGCTGGGCATTAACGTAGAAAACAACATGTATTGGGGTAATCACGTCAGCAAAATCGTCAAGACGGCAGCATAAAAGCTAGGTGCACTCTATAGAGCAACAAAGTTTTATACACGTCATCAGCTTTAACTGCTCAATAAGGCCTAGATAAGATCATCTCTGGAATATTGTTCCCATGTGTGGAGCTCGGCACCCAAACACTTGCTGAATATATTAGATTCTAGCAGAGCAGTCCGTCTTGTGGATAACGCAGGGTTAACTAAAGACCTTGATAGCCTTTATCATCGAAGCAAAGTGGCGGACCTATCTCTTGGCTCTCGATACTACTACGGAAAGGGTTCAAACGAGCTGGCACATCCGCCCAGAGTTGTGCCAAAGAGAAACACCCGTCAGGCACATGGATATACGACTCAGTTGCAAACACGTCGCTTGTGGGACTCCTTTGTCTGGAGAATTGCCTCGCTCTGGAATCGACTTCCGGGTAACGTCTTTCCCGAAAATTATAACCTACAGCGCTTCAAGTCCAACGTCCACCGTCTTCTCCGCACTCGGACCGCTCATTGAGTGGTATGGGATATTCCTTCTGTGTATGCCGAACATAAAAAGTAGATATTTTAGGCCTCAAAAGGCATAGTGGATGGCGCTTGTCCTCGATAAATGAAGAATAACTGGAAAACTCTGTAAATAATAGAAGCCGTTTTTTTTAAGCAGATACCTCATGAAAATTCTTCAGCGCCAGCTGTTGAAGATCTCAACATTGTCAACATAACTAAGGAGTCTGTGATTGTATCTGAATATAATCATAATATGTTCAACAAAGAGTCTCCTGCTCAATAACTTTTAATAATTTTTCTAATTGCGACACTACTTTCAATAAAAATTGATTTTATTAAGAAAGTATTTTTTTTTACTTACAACCCGAAGGCGGTAAGTAATCAGTTACCAATCAGTAATTTCTAAACTCCACTTACAGATATCATAATCACACCAGTACCCAAAATACCAGAGCGTGCAAAAGAAAATAATGTAGTCCTACCAAACTTTGGTCATACAAACCGACGTTTATTTTAAGGTAACCATAAAAATAGACGGAACAAGTACCAAATATTAAGTACTATAAACTAATAATAAGATTCCTTAAACCTATACGTCTTTAGCCCCCCAATTTTGCAATTGTTTCTTTTTATACTAATTTATGTTTAATCTGGTTTAAAAAGTAGTTAAGTAGACTGTGACAGTTTGGAAATGGAATTGATGTCTTTAAACGTTCGGTAAGGAGCTTTAAGAAAAGTAATGAAATAGCAAACAACATTAAAGTTAATCTAGAAAATATAAATTGGCCAGATAAACTATGCATACATAAGTCAAACAGGTAGAAGGTTCAGTGACATGATAAATGCACGCTATCCAAGTTTAGGGAAACTCTATTATGCTAAAAATATATTATATCTTGTAATAATTCGCATTTGTGCAGCATCATTGCCATATTCATGAATACAAAACATATATCGAAATCTTTTAATGTACAATCTAGTCGAATAATATTCAGCATGGATGAAACTATGACAATCGAAATAAATATAATTTTTTTACTACCAGATACACGAAAACAAGGGGAGGCGAGAGTTACAGCGAGAATTATGGCCACTGTTCGGTGGTTGCCTGATCGAAGAACAATCTACTGTCTGTCAATAAATGCCCTCTGTCCGCCGGTTTAGTAATATTTCCCCAGGGGCATCTGTGACATATTGCAGTTTCACAAACGCCACTACTTTGAATACGAAATTGCTCGCCTCTGAAATGCAGAAGATTTATTGTTAATAACAAAAATACCTCCTAAATTTTTATGGGCAGCTCTGCTTGGGATTTTGGGAATAAAATAATGCAAGGGGATGTTAATGCTAGGGACATAGATGAAGTTATTTGATGTAAATATTTTACTTTTCACATTCAAAGAGAAATTTTAGCTTTATGAAAGCACGAACCTGCTTGAACTTCAAATATCGGGATTCGTCAATACTATTTTACAGTAACATAAAATATAGATGTAGTTTATTAAAAATATTACATTAAAGAAAAATGATGAAAATCAATATTAACCCGGCAGTAGTCGCGCGCGGACTTTCACTCCGCGTTCGTCTGTTGTTGCCGATATTTCCGATTTCCGCCGCAATGTGTCACTGCCCCACTAAGTAGACAAGAGGTTGCCCGGACCACACCAGAGAGCTTCAGAGTTGCGCGCGCATCACATTCTTGACAAACACCATATCATTAGGGTTCAGCGAATTGCTTTCAACTGGTCTCGTAGCGCAGTGATCAGATGCTGTGCTTGTGATACGGTGGCCCGGGTTCAATTCCCGTCGATGGTATTTTTAATTTAAGTTATGCTTCTTGTTGTATTGTTTGTTAACCCCCTTGCAAGGGGGTGGCATGTCACTGCGACAAGGCAATTTTCCAGCACGCCCTTCCTCCGGCGCTTAGTTAGAGGCAGAACGATCCTCCTGCATAATCTACATGTTATTTCAGTGTAAGGGGACTATTTGGTAGGAACATGCAGTAAGACGGGCCTGTACCCCTGGTAATTCCCGATTTTTGCACAAATATAAGCTAATGACCTATACGAGTGAGTTCTTATGCAAGGAGGTTTCGCACACTGTAGGCATAATCACTTTTTGTCAGAGATTCCTAATCCCCGCAGGATACACCCCCGGCGGCCCTCAGGCCACGCTACCGCGTACGGAAATAAAACCTAGAGTCCTAGTAGGAATTACCCCCCACTAAGCGACCTAGCCCTTACACCTTCCAGCCAACACGACTTTCCAGAATCCCCCCCGAAGGATTTTAGAACACGTCTTCCACTGCCCGTGCGGAATTCTGTAATTCGTTTCCAACGTGACCGTTCTTCCACGGCAGGACCGTTTTTTTTTTGAATTTTGGTCTGTGTTTATCAACAATGTGATGCGCGCGCATCTATGAAGCCCTGTGATGTGGTCCGGGCAACGTTTTGTACTAAGTAGCTTCTCGACTCAACCCGACATCATCCATTAATTTGCCAACGCCCACAGTGAATCAGCTTGGCATTCGGGCTATTGCATGCCCAGATTACGGAATGTATCAGAATTACCCATGTCTTTACGGTCTAATGGATGTTTCGACGCTGATGGCCGTGCTGCGTTGGCAAATTAATGTAAGCTCAACCCACTGATCTATACGAATGGATAAGCAATAACCTTTCACCGAAATGGCTAATTTACGACGTCAAAATGTAAACAAACTCTAGCAAATCTCGGGATGATTGCGTTTGCGCACTGTAACAATGCTTATTGTAATTCGAGAACGTGAGCAGGTGCGTACTTATAAATTTATTTTCTTTATTTTGGTATAATAGTTTTGATTTTTGTATCACAACTTCTTCAGTACATAGTACATTACTAAATTCACTTGGAAGACAACTTTCATCAATCACTTGCACAAACATTGTTATTTGGTAAAAATCTCAATAAAAAACTAAGTTTGCACCATATATTGCCTAAATCATTAGAGTAAATCATAGATAAATACGATGGATGAATATATATGGGTTCATTGGGTTCTTTTGGCGCCTTAAAAGCAAATACCAGACAAAACAGAATAAAATACACAAGCATCTAGAGATCAGGCGTAATTTTCGATGCAGCGAAATGAATAATAGGTATTATTATGGTTTTGCATGGCATTCCGCTCGCTTCGCTCGCTACGGGGCTCAATCATCCATAACTAACCAAGTGCTAACCAAAACTAACCCAAGGCTAACCCAAACTAACACAAAATTAAGAAAAAAAGGTAAGTTAATAGAAAACAATAAACAAAACATCTGTCACGACCGACGGGAATCGAACTCGCAGCGCAGAAATGACAGGCAAGCACTCTGCCTACTACACCAACGAGGCGTTGTAAAAGTTTTGCTACAACGTAGAGACATGGATTCGTTTCGCCGCATCGAAAATTACACCTGATCTCTAGACGCTTCTTAAAAACACGAGGTTAACTGATCAGCTGTTATTTTGTAGGCGGATCGTTTCTAGATAAATCAACCAATAGGAGAGGCCGATTTTCACATAGTGGCCTAGGCCTGTAAAGGATCTTAAAACTCTTATCATGATATCAACTCTACTAGAAAATCACGTCATACAGCTTATTGCAGGGTTATTTAGAGATATTTTAGATGTTTACGCCTTAATAATACTAATACCTATACTATTAATACTTACTGAAAATAGGAGATTCCCGGGATAGCGCCTTTGCTTCGACAAAGATTAACCATATCTACAAGTATGAATACTCATAATGTAATGATCAGTAATTGATCACTCAATCAATAAGCTAAAAAGCAGTCTCAGCTTTTTAAAATATAGTCAAAAATCACACACAAACACTACTTACTCACTTGGAAGGCGTTCAAAGCAAACTAAACTAACCAAACCACATCACAACCGAACAAAAACAAATAGCGAATGGCCGAATGGCGTAGCTTGGGGGTAGGCCGTAGATTCCGTTTGCCCGGTTTGCCGTCGATCTAATTCGATTCTACTTTACGAAACTACGAGCTCGTTATGACTTTGACATTTGACTGATGGGTTGAGTGTTATTGCGCTTGATCAGTAATGCCGAGGTATCATAAAATATGACTGGGAATCGTGCGCACAAACACATTTTTTTCACCCACGCGTAATCAGTTTCTCTTCAGATGACACATGCATTATGCTCATCCATTGTATAGATCAGTGGCTCAACCCGACAAATGCGTAAGTATCGATTTGTAACTGATGGATGGAGTTGTCTTCAGTAGTCTTCTGCAAATTTAGATTGCGAACTGCGACTCCGCTCGCATCTGTTTACGTTCTACTTTTAATTCAAAAGTCAAATTTTACAATTTGCATTAGAACCATTTCTAAATATGCGATTTACCTGAAATTTGGTATGCTTACATAGTTTCCGTGATAATAAAATTTAACATATTAAATTGTTTAAAATTCAAGATGGCGGATCCAAGATGGCGGACATACTTTTTGTATGTATGCATTTAATGTCTGAATCAATTGATAATTCACATGACGGAATTTTTGGGGCCAATCGACATTGACAAACTAATTTAGTTTTACTTCTAAACTAATTTAATTTTATTTTCTCCTTTTTAGCGCATAATAAAAGCTTGTTTTTAAGAAGTTTTACTATTTATCAAAAAATGCAATAGGAACCCAAAAATTCATATTTTTAGTTGTGCGGAGTGAGTATTCGCACGAGACCGTTCGATCCTAAATATTAGCACGACTACTACCCAGTTGATTGAAAGATATACTTAATATTCATGTTACCGTTGAACTGGTAATAGTATTATGAATAGAGATGTTAAATAGACATGCCATTGAAAAAAACACGATTGTGCATATCTGCTATATCTCAAAAACAATAAACTTAATAGTAATAATATAACAACGTCACAAAATTGTATGGAAAAATCTACCTTTGAAATCACCAGACCTTGTCTATCTCCAATAAAAACAGAGATTAGTTTTGATCGGTGAATATGTCTCAAAAACTGAAATCGTATCTTGCCTTTGATAGCGTCTCCTATGATATACTTATTGATAATTGCCATATTAGGAATTTCACCAATCAAGCAGTCCGTGTCTTGCCTTTGATAACATCTCCTACGATATGCGATTTCACCAATCAAGCATTCATCTAATGAAAACATATATTTCAAACCAAAATAAAAATGTCAGAATGAGGAATGCTCATTCAAGAAAACCCACAGTTATAGATTTTTGTTAAAGTATTATTTCTGACTGATAGGAATTTCGGATCTTGAAATACTCAAGACATGGAATGAACTTTTTGTTGTGCGAGTAGCTGTGAGGGGAATTGCGGTGAAGTTGTCGGTGACTACTACTTAGTTCGTCTCCAAGTAACCATAAGTTCATGAAATTCTTAGAATGTTGCGTTGGAGTCCTATCTAAGATGGGTTTGTCCTCGTTCAAGAAAGGCAGTCGAATCAAATTCTCTGCTTGCATGAGGACACTCAGCTCTTGGGCGTGGATCATTTGGTTTACAACGGATAGTAGTAAGGTTGCTTGTGGGACTTACCTAGAGACAAGACCAAGGAGAAGCCCTCACCTAAAAAACAATGTTAGCATTACCATTCTTTATGCGTCGAAATGTGTATTGTTTGTAAAAGCATCAAAAACTCTTCAACACTTTGGAAACTCGTAGATATAATAAAATAGACAAAATATTTTACCAGAATTTACTAATCTTACTACGAGACAAACCTGTTAATTCTTGGAGCAGTTTTTTTAATTATCGTCATACGGTGTCAGAAACCGTTTCTACTTACGAAATAAGATGTTTTTCATGGCATATGCTTTCCTTTCGAAGGATGAGAATGGCAGAAAATCAAATATACTTTAAAAGTATAATATATTTTGTTTTTATTTCTTCTTTACCCATTTAACTTAAACTGTAGTTTATGCTGGAAATTTTAATTTAATTTTTTTTGCATTTCTCTAATTTATTATTGTGTGGCCTAATTTAAATGGCTTAGTTAAATAATATATGCATTTTTTGTCATAATCAACGATTATCGCACGCTGCAGCGTGCTTAAAATGATGTTTTTCTTCAAACGTCAGTAAATCCGTCATTACTCGACTGTGTAGGCGGCCGTGAAGTTTCGTTTTTCATCCGCTGGAGCTTTACTTTTCACTTTTCCGCCGGCGGAGGTAAAAGTGTTATCATAGCAACATAGATACAGACAAACAACAAAATAAGCGCCAACAACTCGAGATTTATTAAACTAAAATCTGTATTTATCATTCAATTTGTGCACTGCATTTCTAAAAATCACTAATTTAGGAACAAATTGGTTATTATTTAAGCGAACTTACCCAACAACTGCTTATCAACACGGAATTAAAACGCAATCGGAGACGCAATTTTAAAAAAATAATTATTGTTGACAGTGTCCACTGACAGCTTTATGTTTCATTACTATAACAACAACCTGTGCCTATTCACCGACACCGGTCTAAGCCCCCTTGCGAATTTAATAACAATTATTATTACTATTAAAAAGAGATGTTTTGCATTAATTTGTCGACATTTGAAGAAAAAACAGCATATTTTATTTGGAGGAAAAGTTAAAGCGCGCCATGAAAAGTATCATAATACTATTATGATGCGCCTACTTTTTTAAAGGTTGCTATAGAAACATTTTATCATGTCAAATGTGACAGATTAATATATTCGCCAATTTATTTTAAGCTTAATATTTAAAACATTTTTGAGATTATGATGCATTCGTAATAAAGAAAATAGCGTATGATATACTATTATATAATTAAGAAATGCTTTATTTGTTCCGATCATATTTGTAGTATTTGCAGCAAAATGTTTTCACTATTAACTGGAATTATGTATAAATATTACCTTGCTACAGGGGCGATTATAGGCTAGCAAAACCTATTACGCCTTTTGTCATATTTATGTTGTCATCATGGATTGCTGCTTAAATTTAACCAAAAATCTAAGTACGAGAGCGTTTCTAACATTATTCAGGTTCAGCTACAGTTTTATGGGTACTTACATTTTTTCAAGATATTGGAAAATTTTACTGTTTACAAAGCATCAGTTGGAAAACTTCTACTTCACATAATATTAAGAAAAAAAAAACAAAGTTTAACGAACGTCAATAGCTGTTTTTGGATGCACAGCAAATCAGTTTTCTATCCAGTCTAACACTTTATTCATCAACTTGTGGCAACGATTATTTAGGGGAGGTATAAGCCAGCTGCCTCTTCTACGTTTTTATCAAATTGATTTTTATGGTAGGACTAATTCGCAGTTTACATTTGCATATTTTAATAGTGGCAGCTGTATTAGCAGGATATATCTGTGCACTTTATATTTTATTTTAATGTTTCGAGGATTAGCGTGAAATTTTAATTTGCTGATTGACTCGGTGGGATATAAGATGCATAAAATATTTTTTTCTATTTTGGTATCATAAAGAAATCTTTTCGATACGCAAAGTAGTGTCGAAAAGAAGCTCTTTTCGACACTACTTTTGTTTACTGATTACTACGATATTAACAAAATTGTTCAATGCCAAGGCTCACTAGCAAAAATTTCGACACCGTTTTGAATGGGATTCCTTATAATACAGACGTCAAAAGTGACAAGATGGATGTTCAACTTTTGATAGCGACTTGAATAAATTAATTTTTTTCATTAAAAAACGTGCAAAATAGAAAAAATAGTATAAAATACACGTTTTAAAAGACATTTAGCGCACTCGCACGTTGGGAAACTCCCCGCAAGCGGGTCGTTTCCTAATTTCGTGCTCGTGCGATAAAATATGGTCTTTTAAAACTAGTATCTTAATATACTATTTTTGAATACTTAAATACATAAAAAAGGACAGTGAGTCTGAATTTATTTCATTATACTCCTTGGTAGAATAACCGGAACCAATATAATTATAAGCCGATATACATATAACAATGACGAAAAATATATTGAAGCAAAAAAAAGCTCATAGATCAGACTCAAAAATTTAACAAAATGCTTTTTGTCTATTCATGTGACACATTTTGAGTCACATTTGGAAGAACTAAATATATTTCTTTAGGGTGTCCAGAAATTAGGTTTTCTATTTGAGAAATAATTATAAAGTAAACTGTCATAACATTATTTTCTATTATTTAACATTATTTAAGTGTTAAGCTTTATATATATCGTTCAAAACATAAAATCATACGAATAAGGAAATGCTGGAATTAGATTCTATGCTTAGTGAGGATAATATTTTCTTAGATATAGAATATGAAGACAGATTATTTAGCTATTGATGTAGGATCAGGAATACATTTCTGCAATGCCGCAGTAGCTACAGGAATTTCTAGTCGGTAGCAATAGATTTAAATAAATATGTAGCTATTTTAGTCTCTGTCGTGTTATTACTAATAAGACAGAAAAACAGACGTAACTTTTTGCTCACAAAGATAACGTAAATTCAATGAAAAGATTTTAATAACCTTTTCGAATTAGAAAAAATGCTGACTAACGAAGGTAGACTAATTAAATGGAGGTAAGTGTTTTCCAGAAAATGAGGTGCACTGAAGGTGAGCCATACCACGTTGAAGAGAATCAAATTAGGAACTGGGAATTGCATCGATGGAAGTTTAAAACAGCATGGGGAAGAAAACGTATGGATGCAAAACTAAGATAACACATTAAAAAAAATATTGATATAAATCTATAGTAATAAATGACTTAAATACCCTAATTTTAATGCATAAATTTATGTAGTCACGAGAAAGACAGTGATGAAAGGTTTGCGGTACTTTAGAGGACTGCCTCCTACCGAAAAACACTAGATAAGGTTAGAGAACTGAAATTCTTGATGCGATATTTTAGAATTTTAATAAACCAAATCGACGTGACGATATAATTCGTCCTCGGTATAAGAGAAGCCACCACATTGGAATCCAGTACAGATTGGAAGAGCTATAGGTGAATATATCAGTCAGAGGGTTAGGTTCTACCAAAAACTCTCTGCCTGGTACAACAATTAGGATAGCACGACTAAGTTCCTGTTCAAGGAAGGAATTCCCCGGAACAAATGAGCATCGGTCCCTCGGAAAGACCCTGTTGAAATAACAAATAGCCGGTACTCTAACAAAAGATACTCGTTACCACGCTTTGTAATTTAAACAAAAATGCTATCTGGCAATCATCAAGCAACAGTTGAAAACTTAATTGCCCTAAGACACCTTCTCGACGGTAAGCCCAAACGAGAAGAGCGCGTCAATTTTAACTAACTTCCTTCCATATATCCTATTTTCATACGCATCTTCGGAAGACACTTTCTGTCAAACGGGTCGGAGTAATGAAATTCACTCGTAGATGTAAGGCTGCGATAATCGATACCAGAATTTAATGGATACAGAGAGAAAATCGCGACCTAATACTTAGAAATGTTCCGAGTATACCTACTCAAAAAAGCATTTTATTCCATTGACGAGTTTTTGAAACATATCCAAATTGGTGCCCTTGTAATAATGATTACCTTATTACCGATTAACTTCCATTTGTGATTTATTCTATCAATCGATTTTTTTTTTTGTATATATACATTCATAGTGTGTGTGTTTTCACTTTAGAATTGTATGTAGGTTTCTCTAAATGTTTGTGATTAACATTTCTCATTGGATATACCTACTTTGTTAATAAGAATTGTATACATGTATTGATTCATGGACAATAAAATACTTTCATCATCATCATCATCTTCATCTTCATATCGAAATATTTCCGGTAATAATTGAGACACTACGGAGATTGCTGGTGAGTAAATTAGTATTGAAAGCTTACGTTTGCCTCAGCTTATACACAACAAATAAGAGAATAATAATAAAATAAAAATAAAAATTTTAATTTTTTCTTAGCACTCAGCTGCTTTAAAAAATAGATAAAAGTTGCAAAATTATTTGCATAAATGAGCAAAAAGACGTTGAAATTTTAGCCCAGTTTTTAAATATCATTTTGTCGTCGTGTCAATTTCGATGGTGTTGTATATTTTTTTAAATATTCAAGAAACGAGTATGGCAAAAAATTTTAGTATTTTTACCATACAAATTTAAACTATCAATAAATTCTTAAAAGACAAAAAATACAAAACCTAAATACTTACACTAACTGCATTTATAAAAAGGGGCAGTGCAATAAAATAGTATTTTGTAAAGCTGTGTAATTTTACAATATAAAAATGTGCTAAATCTTTTGTTAATTATATAGGCATAGGTTGTGATTCTTGGAAGTAGATTTTTTTTTAGTTTTATATATAAAAATAAATTTCCCTCGTGATGCACTGCGCGCAATTTACCGGTGCAATATAATATGTAACATATAATTAGTTTTCATATATTTATTATCATTTCACAAAATATATTAATTCTATTGTATTTGTGAAGAAGTCAACACTAAGGATCAATGCATTAAGTTCGACTTCATTTCAGTTTTAGTCCATTGAGACGCACACGAAATAATTCTGAAGGCAAATTTTGTTGAATTAGAATATTTTAAACAGGTTGTTTGATAGGACAAATGTCAAGAATGCATGAATCTATAATAATAATACCGGACCGTATAATTTTACACACTTATAAAATGATAAATTTAGATCGTAAAACCTCTTGCAGGTAAATGCACCATCACCATAAAATTTGTTTGTGCCGATTTAAATTTTGATAATTGCGACAAAAGTCCCTCAGTCCTGCAAAATATCAAGCTCAGACTAATTTTTATCTGTTCCTTGTAGATAGTGAGAAAACATAATAGCCTGAATTATCTGCTACTTACAAAGCATCGTTTTTCATTACTCACTATTTCTCCTTCAATAAGTCCTTTTCTTCAGCAAATACTGCATTTTTGAAAATATGAAATATTTGCTAGTGTTAAGGAAGTCTTGGTTAGATCATGATCAGGAGGAACAATGTTTTCTTTGCAATAAGGTTACTAATGTTCTGACGTTTTCGAAATATTGGAAAAGTAACATCGAAAAAAATAGAAGCTAACAATATCTGTATTGTCGGGTTTAAAGCTTTTGTATACCTATTTATTGACATATTCAAAAATGTATATGTAAATGTATATATAGCAAAAAAAACTGGATTCGAAAATAATTAGTAACATTTGAGGATGTGCTTTAGTTTAAATCGTCTTTATTGAAGACCCACAACTATTGCCTGCCCGAATGCTGCCGTCTCTCAAAACTATAAATGAATAGAGATAAAGGGCCGGAGAACTTTAACGCGGGTTTTATCTTCCTCTCAGTCTATATATGGATGTATAAACAAATTGTATTTACACTCGACTTTCAATCTACCACATAACTCAAGAATAGCTTATTTATCCCCTTCATCGCATAGAAAAATATATGTTTAAACACCCTGTTTTGTTTTTGTTTGTCTTTGAGAATAATTTGAATAAAATTTCAATTTATATCTGCTTCGCCGTTTTGGTCTAATAATGTCTATATCAAAGAGACAAGTGTAAAAACAAACAGGGGTCGGAATCAGGGTAAATATAGCTCGAAATTATTTCCTATACACATAAAAGGTGTAACCAATCTGAATATTAAAACGCCGACATGACATGAGGGATGATGGGGGTGGCCCGGGTGGCAGGGGCGTCAGACCTAGGGGTTTAGTTATTATATTGCTTTAAATTAACTTGTAAATTATCGAACTGAAAGTGACTTGGCAGTTTTACTAGTTGATAGACCCAATTAGCTGATATGATTGGTTATACGAATATGAATATATTATGAAAGGAAGAAATACTTTTATAGGCACTTTATCGCGCGGGCCCAAAAGTCACTCGAAGAAAGCACAGTGAATATCAAAATGTGAAATTATTTACAAATATACTTGGAGCAAGAAAAACCAGTTTTATGATTTTGCGTAGTATTTTAATCAATGTTTGCAAAAATTATGTAAACGTAGTGTTAGAAAGTTATACAAAAAAAATATATAACCATTATTTCGGTAACTTAAGTAACAATACACTTAATCTCTTCCTCATCTCTTTCATAATAATAATATTAATATGCAGTTGAATTTACAGTACTTAATCTGATAAGAGTGGAAGATAGTAAAGAGTTTTAGGAAATTATTTATAGATACAAATATAAATAACACTTTAATAATTAATAACTAAAGAGTATGAACGAAGAAATTTGTTTATAATTTATGGACTAAAAACTGTCCTAGTCACTTATAAAGGCTGTAAAATCCTAATTTTCTGAATCATTCTCGCATGGCTTAATTAACATCGGTGATACTTCAAGATCTAGTACACGTTTTTGAACGCACCCTTCCGTTATTAGCTTTTGGATGTATTTCGCCAATTTCTTTCAGTACTACTACGTAAGATGATCCAATGTATCTCGCCAAATTATATTCTTATAAGTGATCAAATTCAAAATAAGCTTTCGTAATAAAGTTTCGCTCTAAACCCGAACAATTCTATCGCGCTAAACTTTCAATGACAAGGCGGCAGACGAAGAACCTCATAGCTGTTCACGCAATAATTTCATCTACGTAGTATATTTGGGTTTTTTGAGGTATTATCTATGACTGATACGATGGATTAATTTTTTATTCCAATTAAAGATGAACTAGAAATCAATGTAAGCGGACCATTGACGAGAGGACGGAGCGAAATAAGGAGCAGATCAAGAACAAGCTTCTCAATGGTTCTAACGGATCATGACACTTTTGGTCAGTTTGATATTTCCTTAACGCAAAGTGAAACGAATATTTAAACGCCTAGATACCAACAAAACCACAGCACCGGATAACGTTCCCGCAATAGTACTTAAGAAATGTGCTGCTGTTCTAACAGCTCCACGCAGGCTTTTCTCCCTATCATACCAAACTCTATGCTTTCATTCTATCTGGAAATGTGCTCAGGTGCAGCCAATCCCGAACCAAGGTAAAAAAGTATTCCAAATAACTGCAGTCCAAATACCTCAACTCCCATCATGTTAAAAGTTATGAAGAAACTGCTCAGCGAACAGCTCATAAAATATCTGGCATCGGCAGGCATCATAAGCGATCGCCAGTATGGCTTCCGCAAGTACAGTTCAACGGAAGTTCTCCTGACTTATGTGACCTAGCTGTGGACCAAAGCCATCGAGAGCTGCAGCTAATCTCGTGCAGTGGCTAGCGACATATTCATAGGACTTCACTGATGGCATGATGGACTGTTAGGCAAATTGACAGCATCCGGATTAGCACCAGCACTGCTTATATGGATTTCCAATTTCTTAAGGGATCAAGCGTCCGAGTTAGTATTGATCGACATCTCTCGGAGGAATTTAAAATCAATGCAGGAGTTCTTCAAAGGTGTATACTATCTATCACGCTGTTTCTGCTCTATATCAACGATCTCTTAGACAGGACAAACAATTCTATGTACAACTTTGTAGACGGCAGCCCTTTTATATCCTCATTCATGTCGCGGACCCTAGTGATCGCTGCTCTTTCCAACGCGAGTGAGAAAATCAAATTGCTGCGTTCAATGAGGTATGAAAATAATGGCCAGTTTAACGCAGAAAGGACTCAAACAGCTGTCTTCTCAAAAAAAGCAAACACCGCAGGACCTGAGTTATCAATGACATGACAAAAACTGGCCTCATCTATAAGCTTGCTGGACATCAACGTAGAAAACAATATGTCTTGGCGTAATCACGTCACCAAAATCACCAAGGCAGCAGCACAAAAACTAGGAGCACTCCATAGAGCAAAACATATTCAGCTTTTACTGCTCTATAAGCTCCAGATAAGACCATCTCTGGAATACTCTTCTTAGGTGTGGAGCTCGGCACCCAAACACGTGCTCAAGATATTAGATTCCACACAAAGAAGAGCATTCCGTCTTGTGGATAACCCAGAATTGACTAAAGACCTTGATAGCATTGAACATCGAAGAAAAGTTGCGGACCTATATCTTTACTATCGATACCACTACGGAAGGTGTTCGAATAGGAACACCCGTCAGACACAAGCTGCTCATCAACATACGATTCAGATGCGAGTACGTAGGACATTGGTGTTGCAAGACTCCTTTGGCTGAAGGACTGTCTCGCTGTGGAATAGCCTTCCGAGTACCGTATTTCCCGAAAACTACAATCTACAGCGCTCAAGTCCAGCGTCTACCGTCTTCTCCACACACGCACCGCTTGTTGAGTGGTATAGGATTTCTCTTTTTGTGTTTGTGCCGAACATGACGGAACCTTTAAATTTGGTATCATTTGATCTTTTAGTCATATTTTAAATATTTTACATTCGTATTATCATAATAGTCTGAACTATTTGGCTTTGAAAAACAAATTAAATTGGCACGTACAACAAATCCTGATTGATACACAACTGATATACAAATTAATTAACCGCTTTCCCGTACCACATCCCCTCTTTCTTTTGATGCGTTTTGCTAAAATCTTGAACCACTTCTATATGAAAATGTTAACGGTTCGTCTAAAAATAACACTGTCTAAATTTTGATGTATAATTGTGCGTATTGTAGCATTTTTAAATTTTGGCATGAACAAATGCTACAGCTTTGCTTGGTTTATATTTATTTTTATTTTATTTTAATTTGGATTATTCCAATATGGGTACAGTGTATGAAATACCTTACCTTGTTTTGTCTTGAAAGTAGTTGAATACACTTTCTATATGTATGTTTAAGTGCCAGTAGGATGTACTAGTTACTTATGATATGATAATATGATCAAGGCTGATTTTTATCCTTTTCTGAGCTATAGGTACTCGACTAGGTTCGGAAACCTCTTTTAAAAGTTCTTCTTATGCAATCCAATTTGCTTGGATATTCACTTCATTGATTTGAGCTCTCTTTTTATTACTCGGGATAATGCTCACAAGCTTCTCTTTGATCTAAAAGTTAATAAAAGCTTAAACATTTGTTCAATACAAATGTAACTTTGAGTATGTCTATGATTTTAAAGCAGTTGTTTGCACTACCTACCTCAAACAATTTGGAGATCATAAAAGTCATCTAATGTATATTATAATTCGTTTATCTAATTGTGTTTTGGTGTATTGCTTCCTTTCGTTTTATTCATCTTTCGGAGAGATTTCGTGTTTTCATTTCTAAAGTTTCAAAGTGCCATTCACCTATGAGTGACAGTAAGACAGGCACACCATATGATTTTGATAGGTTAGACAGGTTTAAGAATCGACGTTCCCAAGTAACGGTTTCTTTTAAGGTCTATTTACTTGCTGCTTGGCGAATGTGGTTTGGAGCAGAAGTTCGACTGATCGAGCTGTGACGTCGATGCGCTCGGACTCGGTATTTCAACTAAGTTAATTGGCAGCAATTTTCAGGGTCAAAGTGTTGAAATTTGTTCCGTGTTCTTTTTTTTTACATTAGACCGGCGCGGCTAGGAGTCGAAAAGCCGGCGTCCTTTGTGAAGGGTTTTCGAGGTGTAAATCCTCATGGAATGGTTTAAATAATTAGGGACGTTATTTTATGATATTTTTGTTACGTTTATGTTTTTCGACTTGAACCATGGTCATGGAGGTTACCTATAAAAGTTTTTGTTGAGTTATTAGAACCCTGCCTACACGTGGTAAGTCACGAAACTTTCATGTATTCTTCAGTGGAATGAATTGTATTGTATGATCTTTCTAGAAGAAATTATGATCCTGTTGGTTTTGAAGAAATGTCTCTCGAATGAACACTATGTCTTGTTTTACTGGCTTTTACCAGGATGGGAAGGGGCCATAGAACCCTATAGATAGATCTATCGGTAAGATGAAAAGCTAGTTAGGTTATGAGTAATAATTTCAATGTTAGATATTTACTTTTTGCTAAGACAAACAATTGTTTTTAGGGTCCTCTCCACGGGTACCGCTCTGGAACACGTATATCGCTTTGCCTAATTGCGATATCCTTTCCAGCGTATTTTTGGATTACCTGCGTGTATTAAGTTTAAACCACCGATTGCGTGTCATCCCCTTTTTTCTTATCATCGACTGAATGTGATGTAACAAGTTTGGAAATGTCAGGTTAGGATTTAAAGTGCTCTGCAGCTGCATCGGCTGTACATATACTGATACTGGTATAAATTTGGAGAATAAATTAAACTTAGAAAAACCTACTTCATAAGTTGTAAGTCATACCATTTACTTTTCTTGTGAGGCTATCTCGGCAAATTTAGATTATCTACATATTGAGTGATTATACACATATTTTATTTTATATTATTGCGGCAGATTAAAATTCATGAATTTTAAACCCTGGGCGCTATTTACTAACTCGTCATTTTAGCAACCTATTACTCGGTATGCAGAATATTTGCCTAACACGCCTGAAACCATTGTTGATAATAGTCAATATTGTGTAAGCTTCAATTCTATTGCTTTATTGTTTATACATGTGATTGTAATTGTAATGTATAATTGTGGTTTTATATCAAGGGATCTCCTCATTAGTAGGAATAAAATTTATTTTGGGGAAATATTATGCCTTATTGAAAAGCTCCTCCAAAAATTACTTTTCAGGATTTAACAACATTATATTTTTTTCCAAGTTGAGTCCCAGCTGACTTGGTGGTGCCCAATATCTTTATTAAAGTGTATCGAGGATCCACGAACCTAGCTCTCCACTGTATGGCTGGCTGCCGTTCCCATCTAAAGGTAGGTTTTCGAAAAGGATTTAGGAAAAGTTGCCATAGTATATTTAATCTAAGTTGGGGTATGGAACCAAAATGCACTACAACAGAGTTTTATCCACAATACTGAAAAGGAATTTGTGCACTCTATGCGGGTTTCGCTAGCTATTTGCTATCGGTGACCAGGTCACCATTACAATGGAATATAAGTGAGGGACTCAGGGGCCCTCTACCATCATATTTCATAATTTCCATACTTTCGTATGCGTCCTATCAGATATATCATAAATTAATTTTAAATTTTTAATTGTTATTCTATGATTATTTTCAAAAACATGCCCGACAACGCTTAATTTTTCCGTTACAGCATCCTTTAAACAAGCTAATTATTTTTCGGATCTTGCTTGTATGGATCTTCTTGTTTGCCCAACCTATTTTTGGTTTGAGTCCAAATATTCAATTTAATATATTCCACTTTTCTCCAAGGTTTAAAATTTGTCGTTTGGATTAAAGCACCGAATAATTTCTTATAAACTGAGTTTGATATAAAAAATTTAAGTTCCTTATTCATGGATGACATTTTCCTTTTTTCATGACGGTGGCACATCAATTACTTGTCCAATAGTTACCAATATTGGATTAAGGAAAACGGCAATCTTGGGTGGTCACCTAGGAGTCCAGACTTGTACAATGTACTATTTATTTCTCTTGGGGTACCCTACAAGAAATTGTATATAAGCAAACGCCAATAATGGTGAATGAATTGCGGCACAGAAATCAAGATGGTGTGAATTTCCTTAATCAAGGTTAATTTGTGCAGAATGCCATTTCATATTTTGAAACAGTCTACACAATATATATTGCCCAATATGGTGGATATCTACAAAACTTACTGCAATAGTTCTTAGTGTTAAATAAGCATTATTTACGATTATATGTGTTAATAATAAAAAAAAGGTTCTCGTTATCATTAAGCGTTTTGCCAAAAATGAAATAAAAACTAAATCTAAAACAATAGTAAATAATAATAATAATAATAATAATAATAATAATAATAATAATAATAATAATAATAATAATAATAATAATAATAATAATATGTAGGTATATTGTGGGACGATAAGAAATAGTGTAATTTCTGTAGTGATCGATTGTTTTTTTCGCCACGCCTCGCCTGCGGCTCGCCGTCATGGCCAATTAATAACATAACTTAAAAGTGGTATAGCATTTTTAAAATAGAAAATTGGTAAATTGCCAATATTTAAAAAAGTTACAAATTTTTAGATTAGATAACTTTGTACAAAATCGCCTTTATTTTTAATGCTAAATAAGATAAATTTATAAATATAGGGAGTTTTCATTAGAAAGAAAATACTCTTAACGATTTTTTCATTTAAATTTGTAACGTTAGTATTTATGTAGGGGACACTGTTGTACCTTGAGCATAGTGTACCTTCAAACGAATTTTATGTAAAATCAATGTCGCCATCTAGCAACCTAACCGAGAGGTATATTGTTGGTTTGTTCCGTCGTGATCCATTCATTCCTGTTTTAGTTGTGGCGGTCGCGTTTTGTTGCCGTCACGTGAAAAAATAGTTTTTACTTCTTAAAAGTAAATATATAGCCTGTTTTTGTGCGCAATTTTTTACTACCATTATAAGTTATTAAACAAGTTGTAAAATTTGTAACGTAGGTTGATTGATGGTGAGTACAAATGATGTTCGATATTTATGCTCTATTTCGAAATGGTGCGGAGTAATAAAACCTACTTATAGATGCAAAATGCTAACAGAGTGGTCAAAAATTTTTTTGTGATTTCTAAATATTTAGCCACAGCTGTTATAGCCTGCTGTATTATATTTTAACCATTCCACCCTGTTTTGTATGGCAATCCCGCTGCAAACAATACGCTTTATTAGCAAAGGGGCCATTTTCTACCTGCAGTAGCGTACGTTTGGGTATTTAATTTAAAATACCTGTTTTACCTAAGTACTTTTATTTATTCACTTATTTATGTATATTCAAAAACAGTTAGTATTACTGTAACATTTTATCACATATAATATTTATATAATAAGGTTTAAGAATTGCGATTTTGTGTAAACAGTTATGTAGAGAACTATGGTATATCATTTTCGTCGTCAGAAAAATCCGTCGAATCTTCGTCATGTTCCAAGGATATAATTAAAGGCTCTACAATTTGTCGATGGTTGGTATTTCCTTATTAAAATAAAAGGAATGTACTGTTCTTCTAATTATAAGTTTGTAGTCTTCATGGATAGGCACCATCTTTCTTCCTGAAGATAGTATAGGTGGTTTTACAGCTCCACTTTTTCGTTCACACCTTAATTTATATACCGACGTTTTTGAAACATCCGTCATTTGCGAACACATTTCCACCACAGTATCAACGCTATACAGAGGATTTTGATGTTTCAGGGCGTCATATACATTAAGAATAATATTCTTTTCTTTAACAGAAAATGGATATTTGCTCGCTCGTTTCACTGGAGAGAAAACTGAATTAGCCATTTTAATTAAAACTATGAAATGAAACAAACACACTGTGTCTTCTTCGGAAGAACAAATATAACTGAAAAATTACAATTACTTAAACTTTAGGGTATGCATACAAAAAATCGTCAAATTTGAATGTTTACAATAGTAATAAAAAAACATAAGTGTGATATATATAATGCTGGGAAAGTCCGAGTATTAGGACAGGTAAACGTTTAAAATATGTACGTATATGTACGTAATTATGTACGCCTATGTATCAGCCATCAGAAAATGATTTATTACTTCGCATCATTTCGAAATAGAGTATAGCTTTAAACATAACCTATTCAGTAGTAAGCCATTTTTGTTTGCATATGACGCCTCTTGTACCTCGAAACATCAACACCTCTTGTACCGTGAAACATGTTCCAAGGTACACGATCTTTAGTTTATGTTTCTTTTTTATTACAGAAATTAAGTTTTTCCATGCCACGTAGTAAAACCGGTAAGAAGAGGGATCCAGTAGATCCAGTCGCTTTAAAAAGAGCTTTAGAAGCAGTAAATACCACAGATCCGGCAAAGAAAATGAGCTATAGGGAGGCAGCTGATGTCTTTCGTATTAGTCTTGCTACACTTTCAAGAGAGTCTAAAAAGTTTAATGAAACAGGAAGAGATGTATACGAATATAGTGTGAATTATGCAGTTAGGCAGGTGTTCAGTAATATGGAAGAAAATAGCCTGGTAGAATATATTCAAAAAGTAGCAAGGATGCAATATGGATTGACAAAAAAGGGCGTACGAGATTTAGCTTACAAATTTGCCGTAGCAAATAGAAAAACATATCCTGAGTCTTGGAACGCCGAGAAAATAGCTAGAGAGGAGTGGATGGGTGGTTTCCTTAAAAGACACAGGGATAAATTATCAATTCGTAAACCTGAGGCGACGAGTTTAAGCCGTTCAACGAGCTTTAACCGCACAAATATTAACAGTTTTTTCGACAATATAAAAAATGTTTACCACCGATTTGGACCAATTTCCCCAAACAGAATTTGGAATCTAGATGAAACCGGCCTAAGTACAGTTCAATCACAATCAAAAATTGTAGGACCAAGAGGAATTAAACAACTCGGTAGTGCAACTTCAGCTGAAAGAGGGAGCCTGGTTACTATGATAGCAGCAGTAAAAGCGACTGGAAACTCCATTCCACCCATGCTGATCTTCCCACGGGTATTTTTTAAGGACCGGATGATATTTGGAGCACCTCCTGGAACCATCGGAGCCGCGGCTTCTTCTGGATGGTCAAATGAACAGATGTTCTTAAAATTTTTGGACCATTTTATCCAGTTCGTAAAATGTTCAAAATATGAGCGCGTGGTATTATTTTTAGATAATCACGAATCACATCTTTCTGTGGAAGCAGTAGAAAAAGCTTCCGATAATAGTGTTGTAATGGTAACCTTCCCCCCGCATAATTCTCACAAGCTCCAGCCACTTGATTTAACCATTTATGGACACTTATTATAGTCAAGGTGTGGAGGCATGGCTTTTCAACAATGGAGGAAAAACATTGGACATTTACTCAGTAGCCGAGGTCTTGGGGTCTGCTTTCCCTCGGGCTTTTACACCAAGCAATATTATAAGTGGTTTTAAATCTTCGGGTATATTTCCTTTCGACAGTGACATATTTTCCGAAGATGATTTTCTGAGTTCCTATGTAACCGATCAACCATTAGAAAACAGACAACCATCTAATGATTTAACTGAAATAACAGATGAACATTCCGAATTAGTAGTGACAACGACAACAAGCAGTAGCGACGTTAGAACGGAACCAATAGCTGTACCATCAAATGCTGAAAGCCCTCCATTTTTAACACCTAAAAATGTTAATAAAGGGGTAGTAGGAAAACATTTTGTTACACCAGGAGAAGTGCAACCATTTCCTAAAGCGGCAGCTCGAAATATCACAAGAAGGGGTAGAAGAAGAGGAAGAACAATGATAGCAACAGATACACCTGAGAAAGAAGAAATAAAGAAATTGAAGGCGAATAAAAAGAAGATACAATCAGTAACCAAAGAAATAAGTTTTGACCAGAAAATTAGCAAGAAACCAAACAAACCTAAATATTCTTTGTCAAAAGGAATAAATTCTAAAACCAAAAAGAAAATAAGAATATCTCAGCCAGTTGAGACTTCTTCTGAAAGTGAAGAAGGTATGTCTTTAGCCTCAACTGACGATGAAGATAGTGCAAGTGAAGAATGCGTTTTTGTGGTAATACGATATGTGCAGATAGGGGTGGAGAAAAATGGAGCCGGTGCATCAAATGTTGCCGTTGGGCTCATAATCTGTGTAGTGATATCCAAGACTAAGACTGGAAAACGTACGAATGTGATTACGTGTGTCGCCAATAGTAGAGTAAAAAAACCGTTCTTGCAATTTAATGTTTTCGTTTAAAGAGAATATCCAAATAATTTAGGTTTTGTTTTGTAATTTTTGAATTAAACTTGTTTATTTTCCCTTTGTTTTTGTTTATTTGTGTATGTTTCAAGGTACAAGAGGTATGTTTCAAGGTACAGCACCACCTGTGCATATAAAAATATTTTTGAAAGTTTCACCATCATCATATTAGCCTATCTTCGTCCACTCCTGAACGTAAGCCTCTTTCAATTGTGTCCGGTGGTGACGATCTTGGGCGGTTTGGACCAAGTTTTTCCCCGCGTGTCTCTGGATGTCGTCCCTCCACCTCGTCTGGAGGCCGCCATTGGAAGATGGCCCTGGTCCACTTGGCACTGTCCCTCGCCACATGCCCAGCACATCTCCACTTATTCTTGCTACCGTTTCCATGACTTCTGGGACTCCTGTCCTTTTCCTAATGTCATCATTCCTTATTCTATCTCTAAGGCTAATACCCAGTATTGAACGTTCGATGGCCCTCTGACACACTCTCAGGCGATTGGCACTTTTTTGTGTGAAAGTCATAGTCTCAAGGCCATACGCCATGACTAGTAGGATGCAGCTCTAGCACACCTTCCGCTTTAGAATAATTGCTGTTCTAGGATTTCTTAGGATATGAGAGAGGTTACCATACATTACCTAGGTGAGGCGCATCCTTCTTGCAATCTCCATCGTTTGGTTTTCACTCCCTAACTTTATTTTATGGCCTAGGTACACGTATTCATCCACTGTTTCAATATTAATGTTGTCTAGGGTGACAACTGTTTGTGATGCTTCTTTTATCTCCTTTAACATATTGGTAAGCTCCTCATGATCATTGCTAAACAAGATAATGTCGTCTGC
>MU186704.1:52457-85481 GCA_016904865.1 Pissodes strobi | reverse complement strand
ATATATATATATATATATATATATACCGGGTGTTGCATCGGAAATCCCATGCAAATTTTAATACCTCCTAATATTATCTCCCCTATTCATTTTAGAGCAAACTTGTATTGGACTTTTTTGAAGGTCCTTGTATGGTAGACTCCCATGTAAAATATGAATAATTTTCACTACAAGGTGTCAAACTTAAAAAAAAAATTGACGCATTTGTTAAAATTCGGCAAAATTCACTGTAACAAGGAGGTAATTTAGCCATAATTAGATTACTTATTATTAAATCCAGTGGCGTCCCGGAAGTCAATCTTCTGGATATTTTTGATAAAAAAATGTAAGCCACTCACTTTTTTAAAATTCTACATTTTTTTCGAATTTAGCAACTAAAAATACAACTTTCTTATCCCTTGTTTTATCTTTGTATATTGCTTAGTTTTTGAGATAAAAATAAAAATCACTTTTTTATGATATAGTCTAGGGTAGTGATGGGCATAACCGAATTATTTTGATAACCGAATTATTTGTATTCAAATAAATAACCGAATGATTATTTGAATAATCATTCGAATAAATTCAGGTTAGCGATCGCAGCCGGTTAGGAAGGAGGTTCAGCGTCATCGGCATCTTATTCGTAACTCGTAACTGCTGTAATTGTCTTATTAAGCATGGCTTAATAAACAAGTAAATAACAATAGAATACGAGTAAATATTTGATTACGCAATATTATTGAACAAAATATAATAAACAGCATTTTAAGTTTTTCAATCAAAATTACTTAAACTCCAAAATGTGATTCTTGGATGTGTTGATTACATGTAATGAACATAATTATTAAAAATCTACTTTGCAAAAAAGTATTTCTCTCTGGCGATGTATTTATAGTACTATAATAATATTAATAATTAATAGTACATATTATATCGTTATAGTTATATTACGACTTATGTACATTCTAAATTCCAATATATAGGTAACCTTAAAATTAAACAAATATTAGGTGATAATTGGTGTTATGTATTGGAAAGCAGGCCGTATTCATTACGAAGAAGTGTATGAAAGAACTAATAAATATGTGGGGCTGCTTGTTAATCGCAACAAAAAATATCGGCCGGCCGGATCAAAAGCGACCGCCTTTTATCTTGATTCTTTAAAGATGTCAACAAATTGCTGTATTTGCACTTTTTAGGCGTTCAGGTGCCGAAAATTGGATTTTTTTTGTTAGGTATGCAATAAAAGTAAATTATGAAATCTTAACTTAATATTCGCTAGTTTTCAACCCCCCAAGTTCGGCTTCCACATTCCACAATTTCACATCCTACCGGTACATTTGAAATTTTAAAACTCATCTTTTATTCGAGTTAAAACATCGAAACTTGCTTCATAACTCATAACTAAATTAAAACCGCTCATTGCTCGTTGATCATTCGACGGATCGACGCGACGCGACAGCGAGGTTTGTTCCTTCGTGTTCGTATTTGAATTTGTACGTATCTGGTTCAGGTTATTTTTCATTTGAATACTTGTGGAATGAAAACCGAATAATACAGGTTATTTTAATAACCGGATAACAGGTTATTTTTCATTCGAATAAGCCCATCACTAGTCTAGGGACATGTAATAGTTTTTATTTTTTCCCTAAAAAGATCAACTACGAGGTCGGGGATGGCAAAAATGGGAAGAAAAAAAATGCGTTATGATTTTTTTTTTGAAAAATGGGAAAAAATTGAAGAAAATGTTCGGAAAGTTAATAAAAGCATTATAAGAGGAACTAAGAAAAAAGAAATAAAAAAAAACAAAAGATTGTTCGGAAATTAATAAAAGTATTGTAAAACCAAATAAGAACAAAAAATTAATAAAAAAAGAAAAAATTGTTCGGAAGGCTAATAAAAGTATTATAAAACGAAATAAAGAAAAAATATTAATACAAAAAGTTATAGTAACCCGGCGAAAAGAAAGTTGAAAAAAAAAATAAATAAAAGAAAAGTGTCGCAACTGGGGCAAAAGTTGAGAAAAAAAATGCTTCAAAAAATATATATAAAAACTATTTCCAAAATCTCTTTCAGAAGTTTCACTTCACTTAAAAAAATATTTCTTTTTATAAAAAAAATCAAACGTAATCTACTTTTCACTAAAATAGGCTAAAGCAGGTTACCTACACGCACGCCTATGAGAATATTAAAAACATAGTTTTTGTTGAGCTCGTAATAGATGCATATATCAAATTTCAGATAAAAGATTCGCGAGTTTTTAAATTAAATAAAAGTATTTCGTATCATAAAAAAAACGAGAAACATCACTTTTACTAAGAAAGGCAAAAATAGGTTACCTATACACACGCCAAAAATCGTTTTTTTTGTTGAACTCGTATACCAAATTTTAGAAAAAAGTTATAGCGTTATTTAAACTATAAAAAGTATTCCATGTTATAAAAAAATTGGGAAGTGTGCCACTTAATACTAGAAGGGGCAAAAATAGGTTATGTACACGCACGCCTATGAGAGTATTGAAAATAAACTATTATATTTTGTTTTAATTCCATAATAGATGCATATACCAGATTCCAGATAAAATACCAGCAAGTTTTTAAATAAATAAAAAAGTAATTCGCTTTATGAAAAAAAAAAAAAAACGAGAGGCTGTCCAAAAATAGGATACGTATACACACGCTTATGAGAATATAAGAAAAATATTATTATGACTGAAAAATGTATTTTTGTTGAACTCATATACCAAATTTTAGAAAACATATCTGCGCGCTATCTCAATTATAAAAAGTATTTCAATTTATAAAAAAAATGAGAGGTGCTTCTCTTATTACTAAAAGGGGCAAAAATAGGTTACCTACACGCATGCCTATGAGAATAATAAAAACATATTTTTATAGCTTAAATATGTTTTTTTTTGTTGAACTCATAATAATAGATGCATATACATAATTTCAGTTAAAAGATTAGGGAATTTTTTAAATTAAAAAAAAATTAATAAAAGATGCATATACCAAATTTCAGATAAAAGATCAGAGTTTTTTAAATAAAAAAAAAATTATTTTATAAAAGAAAACGAAAAACATTTTACTAAAATAGGCAAAGATAGTGTATTTATACGCACGCCTATGAGAAAATAAGATCAATATTATTGTAGCTAAAAAATGTTTTTTTTTGTTGAACTCATATGAGATACATACACCAAATTTCAGAAAAAAGATCAGCGCGTTATTTAAATCAGTGACATAAATAGGCAAACATTGGTTACCTATACACGTACGTCCAAGATAATATTAAAAAATATACTTATTAAAGCTGAAAAATGGTTTACCACATTCGAGAAAAAACATAAATGACACATATTTGCAGTAGAGTACTTACTTTTAGCTGCAATCTCAATTGATTTTTAGAATTGCGCAAGAAAGATAAATTAATAATCAGCAAAAAAATACCTATTTGCTCTTGATCAATTGCATGAATCATAATATTATGTCGATTAAAAATAATGAGCTATCAATCTATCACATACAAAAATATTTATGTATACAATACATACTTTTCTCTGGATAATGTAGGAAGCTGGAACCATGAATACGGGATACAGGATCATGTAAAGTAGCGAGGTCCAATTCACAGAAAAGTGACTAACTTTGTAATACTTGGAAACTATTTCGGTAATACTGGAATACTGGGTCATTTGAATGGCATTTACACAGGCATAATAAACGAAAACGAGTAGTATGTACCATCTCTTTATGTAGGTTTTCGATTGAATTACGTACGTCGAATTTTCACTCAAAAACGCGTTATTATCCATTTCCTTTAAAACGGTGTAATTATATATAATTTTTTTAGCCGATCGCCCGTTACTGTCAGGTTCTTATATCTTAACACTAATGGAGTAACGAATACAATATTAATTGTAAAAGTAGAAAAGTAAGATAGGGGATTCCAAAAAAAATATTAATATGCTAATTATACCTAATATGCATGAGTACTGAGCAAAATCAAGTGTTAAAAATATACAGGGCGGAACGGTGTTGCACTGAGATACGTTTTTGCACCGAAGCAAAACGCAGTATTGCTTTTTTTAGATACTCTATGTAAAGCAAAAAACATAGAGGCTACAAAAAAATAAATGCAAAAGTTATAGGGAATTTAAGGAAACTGCCATTTTAAAGCAAACGCAAGGTGAAATAAATGCGGTGCATACTAAATACTATGTACTCCGTGGGTCAATTTAAATAAGACCCTAGCTCTTCTTTTAAACATATCCAAACGAATTTTTACTATTTTTCGATATAACGTTGTCTCCAAAACTATTGGAAAATAAAAACTAATTCCTCTGTTGTACTATTGCAGTGCGATGCCAGAGAAAAGCTATTTATTTAAAGGGGTGCATTTAAATTCATAGCTATGATTAGCCTGACAGAACAAACATTTCAAAATAGATGTACAATATTCAAAATCATAGAATCTAACGGTCCCTAAAATATTGTAAATTTTTGTTTTGATAAACATCATTTATTAAGCCATCCAAACAGTTAAAAAATATTTTTTTACAGTAATATGAGTAGTAAAAAACTAACTTATATTTAGGTTACATTTGGGTTGATGGCTCAACCAAATGAATGAACTCCTAAACAATGCATTTGTAGCATTGGTGCCAGAGTTTGATTAATATATTTTATTACAATGACAACGCTGCTATTAGTACGAGTACTCATTCATTAAACTTCATTTTAAGTTTCTTAATAAATTTGTTCTATGTTGGGGTTTGGAACCTTCGGCAACATGCACTAAAACTGAGCTTTATCCACAATACATCATCTCCTGATGATGCTAACATGGTTAGCGAAACTCGCGTCGAGTGCAAAATTTCTGTTTCGGTATTGTGGATAAAGCTCAGTTTTAATAAATTTGTTGTATGAGATTTCCTGTTTTATCTCAATAGAGAGCTTGCTAAATATTTGTGAAGCTTAACTAATGGGGTTTCTTAATCTTATATTGGTTCTAGCACTATTCTGTCTGATAATGTTGTTTCTTAAGAGGTATGTTATAATTTGATTTTTGTAGCTTATGAATTTAAAAATTAGTTTTGCTTGCTCTATCTCTCGAATTTGGTCAATCGATTGCACCCTCAATAGTTTATATAGGTCATTTGTATGCATAAGGTAGTCAAGATTAAAAAGGACTTAAGTACTCTATTTTGTAGTACTTCAACTTTTTGAAAGCTAGTGTTACTGCAGGTACACCAGACTGGAATAAGGTAGCGTAAGATTGAAAGAATGTAAGCATTATATATTTTATGTTTAGCCGAGTTAGTTAAAAAAAGTGTAAAATGCTCAAATAAAGGGGATAATTTTGTTTTTTATATGCTCAATGTGGGCATTCCAGTTAAGATTTTCATCCAGTACAAGTCCTATTTTTGAATTATATTTGAATTTTTGGATTCACTTTGTATGTCCTTGACTATGGTCATACCTATCTCCGTAAAATATTTATTCACACCATTTGCAATTTCTTTAGTATCATTTATAAGTGTGCCATTGATTTCGATTTGATTTATATTGCTATTTTTTACACTACTATTATTTAGGAATGAATTTATTATATTCCATTGTTTTTTTTTGCATTATTTGCAGCATGATCCCATTTATTTTTAAAATAAAGATGTATTATTATTTGGAAAAGTTTTGTGTTTTTATAGGCCGATTCATTTATCCTATTTAAGATTAATAAGTCTGGTGTTACCCACTCATTATTTTTTTTTATTGTGAATTTTTTTTATACTTTAGGTTTAAATTTTTTAATTTTTTTCTCTGACTTCTAAATAAATTTTCCTATGATCGGATAGTGAAGTATCCTCTACCCTAAGATCGTTCATTTCTTTTATTTGTAGTACAAATTACATGAACTATTATAGTTCTCGTGTATGAAATTCGGGTCGCATTTGCAAAATTAATGTCATTAATAAAACAATAATTATTTACTGCGATCATGCTTTTATAATTATGGAAACCTGATCTAACAGATTAATATTAATATCACCTAATATAATTATGCTTAAAGGAAGGAAATATACCTGACAACTGGAACAATGCAATCATGATCATACTACATAAAAAAGGAGACAGAAGGTTGTTAGAAAACTACAGACCCATAAGCTTGCTTTCCCATCTGTATAAACTTTTTATGAGGATAATAACAAACAGAATAACAAAAAACTGGATCACTATCCACCTCCAGAGCAAGCAGCGTACCGCAAAGGGTTCAGCACAACAGATCATGTTCTAACAATAAGGATCCTATTCGAGAAAGCAGCCGAATACAATCTACCCTTATTCATGGCCTACGTAGAATACGAAAAGGCCTTTGATAGCATAAAACACTGGGCAGTCATGAAAGCAATGGATGACGCACGTATAGATAGTAGATACAGGGACCTCATTAAAAACATCTACGAAAAAGCAACAGCTACAATAAGAATACACGAGGTACCCAACCAATCCCAATAAAGAGAGGCATACGTCAAGGAGACATATTGTCCCCAAAGGTCTTTACGCTGGCGCTAGAAGGCGTGTTCAAACAACTTGAATGGTCAAATAGAGGTATCAACATCAATGGAGAAAGGTTAAATCACCAGAGGTTTGCTGATGATGTGGTGATAATTGCGGACAACAAAGAAGATCTTGGCAGAATGTTAGAAGAATTAGAAGAGAAATAAAAAAATGTGTGTTTAAAAATGAACATGCAGAAAACTAAAATGAGCCCAGAAGAAGAGACGATCATAAGTATAGACAACAATCAATTGGAAAACGTCAAGGAGTACATATGTCTTGGACAACAAATACAATTAGGAAAAGGAAATAAAGATGTCGAAATAGAACGAAGAAGGCGTCTAAGCTGGGCAGCTTTCGGCAAACTCTCAGGGATACTAAAAAATAAAAAGGTCCCTCAACGAATGCGTACAAAAGTGTTCGACCAGTGTATATTGCCAGTATTAACATATGGAGCGCATACCGCGAGAGATGGAAGTCGTTAAGGGAGACCTATGTTCAAGTATGGACGCAAGAAGGTTGAAAAAATATATATAATATGGTTTACCTTATACCAAAGACAATCATTATGATTGTCTTTGCTTATACTTAGTTATCACAGATTCAAGTTTAATTAAGAAATCATTACTTGGATAGCAAGGGGTCTATAGATTGCACTTAATTTAAATTTATCGAGCTCTATACAGGTCCAGTTGAACGGTTCTTCTGAACCACTACAGTCTCTCTTATTAAAGTGCAAATTTTATTTTATTTGTTTTATATAGATGCTTGCACCTCCGCCCCTGGATTCCCTGCAAGAATGTACCGCATAGTATCCATCGACATTGTAGAAATGTGTCTCATTGGGATATAACCAAGTCTCCACAAGAACCACTATGTCATTTGTTGTGTCTTTCATGTTGGCTTGAAATTATTCAAACTTATTTCGTAGACTTTGAATATTATAATAAGTTATGCTAAGATTATTTTGCGGTTTAATTAGTTTTTTATATCTTTATGGCTTTTCACCAACTCAACCTTACTATTTTCATCCTTTCGTAGTAGAATTTTCCCATTATTTATCCATAAATATTTGTAGCTGTTTTCTTGTTTATATTGTTTAGCATTTTTAAAGAGTTCAATATTATACTTAGTTAAATCATGTTTTATGTAGGTATATTGTTTCTCGTTTGTCTGCATATTCTCCTATATCGTTATTTGTAAGTGTTATTGTTTTCTTTGCTACCATCCATTTTTTCTTGTCTTCTCCAGTTCTGAATTTTATTCTAATTAGCGATGTTCTGTTTTCTTTGCGTATTCCCAACCTATATGCATTATTTATACTGTTAGGGATCTTGGGGACATTTAATTTGAGTGCCAATTTGTCGATAATTACACCTGGGTTCTCGTTTTCCTTGTATGGAATTCCTTGAATTATCACATTATTATTTAACCCTTGTTCGTTATAATTTAGCTGCTTTCTAATATCCTGAATCTCATCTCTAAGCTCTCTATTTATTTTTATTTATTCTTCATATTTTTGGAATAACTTGTTGTATTTGTTATCCATCTCATTTAATTTTGCCATAATATCGCCTATTGTGTATTTCAACATTTTGTTTTTACATTTTTCGCCATGTTAAGGCATGTTCTGTGATTCCATTTTTCACATATATCACAGCAAAGAGCTTGTTCATTTTCCCTAACTAATTTTTTACATACGTCACAATCGTCCGCCATCACTTTCGATCAGTCTTCCTTTTCAGAAATATTATCCGTTTTAAGTCGGCAACGTCGCTCCTTAGCAGCAGATGTTATATTGACAGCAGATCCTTGTTTTGATTTTGCTATCCTTGGTTTTGATTCTAATACTTGAATATAATGAGTTACCTTTATGTACTGGTAGAACGTAAACACTAATGCGTCTGTTCACAATACTTTCACAAGTTTTTTTAGTGAAAAGTAGAAGACGTCTAATTTTTTTTATAAAAAGAAATAACTTATTTAGGTGAAGTGAAACTTCTGAAAGAGATATTAGAAATTGAGTTTTTATTTTTTTCTCAACATTTGCCCCGGGTTCGACACTTTTTTATTTTTTTTCCTATTTTCCCCAACCTTTTTTCGCCGAAAACAGCGTTACTATAACTTTTTTTTAAATATTTTTGTTTCTTTATTTCGTTTTGTTATTAACTTTCCGCATTTTTTTATTATTAATTATTCATTCTTATTTGGTTTTATAATACTTTTATTAACCTTTCAAACTATCATTTATTTTTTTTATTTCGTTTTATTATACATCTACTTTTCTATTTCGTTTTATAATACTTCTCTAACTTTCATTAATTTTTTTTCTTATTTCGTTTTAATTGTTAAGTTTTTGTGATACCGCCACTCACAAAGAAAAGAAGACGCCAACGTGTTCACAACAAATAACACAATCCGTAGGTTATCCCGACTTCTGATCTGTAAACAAAACTTTTTACTAACACGTCTTATTCCGCCAATATTATTACAGCCACTAATATTTTCACCTTACACCTTAAACCTTCGCCAGTACAGTTATCATAATTACATGACATATATTTATCGCGCCACTCGCCTTGCAGGGTTGTCACGTCCTAGCCTATTCCAGAGTTACGTCGCCTATAAAATTTGCTGGTTACAATATTTAATTTAGGACCTATTTCCTTAAAAATTTAATGTATTGTCATGGCTTGTGTTCTATAATATATGTAGTTTTTATTCCTAAGCACTCACTTAAACATTATGTTAGGCTCGATCTTAGGTAAATGAAATTTGAAACTGCATAACATGCATATCTACATTATACCCACTAAAGTATATTTTTTAATCTAGTTTTTTATTATTTTAAGTAATAATAATTAGGAGAAGGTGTGGAATATTTCAGTATATGTATTTATGTGTAATAACATTTTTTTCAGTAGCATAAAAAAAATTATTATACATAAATACATATTCTGAATTTTGCCGCAGGTGAGGTGTAGGGAAGTTGGGAGCCTGCATTTAATACTACACCTAGTATTAAACCAAAACTCAAATATAACTTTTGTGATTAGTCAAGAAGCCTGCGTAACCCAAACTGGCGTTCTTTAAAATAAGTGAAATATTGATAGTTTTCATAAATATTAGTTTATGTATTCCCTTATGATTAAAATTGCATGACCTACATGGATGACGTCATACGACAAGCACTTAGGCCTTGTTATTTAGTGGGTATTGATTGTACCAATTTGAGTATACCACTCTTTTAAAAAAAAAAATTATATTTTTTCTAGTATAGGTGTGCATAAAACTAGCTAACTAATGCAACTACACGTCAAAATAAAAAAGATAGTCGTGGGAGGTATGTAATGGATTAAAAAGAACGCTTAAAGTGTTAATAGAGGTAGAGGAAAATCAAAAATTAAAAGTTATTCTAATATCCGAAGATATGCAAGGCTGGTTTATTATTCAAAAATGTCAAAACCTAGAAAAACCACTGGAATCTATGGAAAGAAGCTTAATAAGAGACAGGTTTTACATTTTGGATTGCTATATAATAATATAGATAAGGGATGCCTGGCATGTGAACACTTTTCCTTTTCACCCCTGTATACGGAAAACCAAACAACCATTTGTCAGAGCACAGTGCCGCGAAAATCTCGCCCTAAATTAAATTATAAATATGCAAAGGCGGACACCCTGTACACGGGAAGTTTCATAATTATTAAGATTTTATCTGAAATTGTATTTCAACTGAAAACTACGCTTTTCTTGTTTTACGAATATATTTAATAACCATCCTGTACTATGTATTTTCTCTATCCAACGATTCGTAACAATATTATTACTTCTAAACGTAAAAAAACCCAATGATGCCGCCAATTTCATTAGAATAATCAATATTAATTGTTTTTTGGTATAATTTAAATATGGCGTGATGAGACGTTGATTTACGGGAAAACACCTATTGCAACAAAATAAACGTTTTATTATTGTCTATATAATATGCAAACGATTGATATTAAAACACACGCGGACAGGTTATTCAATTACTGCTGCTAAAAGTTTCTGAACCGCAAAATAAATCACAGCAGTGGCGTACAATGACAATATATAGAGGCAGGGTAGGAACGAACACGAGTTCGCTCATCATGATGACGTAGAGAAAATCTAACTTTAAATGCAAAATAATTTCCCCCCATCCAAAACAAATTGAATTGGTCAAGTATTTGGCTCGCTGTGTTTTTTGTGCCACCGGTACCGTTACACGGAAAAAAAGCTATTCTTATTATAAGATTATTAATCTTAAGTCAACGCTAAACTGCATTTCCTTTGCCGCAAGTATAGTTATACTTCAATTAAATAAAACGTTATTCTTATTGTAAGATTAAGTTAGTACTGATTTAAGAAGAGTAGATACTTGAAACAAGTATAGGGGTATTATTGTTTCATGAAGGTTTACAAGATCAATCGACTTACCTGTAAGGAAGATCGATCGGAATTATCCGAGCATCTCCGCCGTCCCTCATTACACTTTGTAGTATACAACTTTTTCCCAATCGGTACAATTTTTAAAGAAGTTATCTAAAACATGGTGATTCAGCCGACCCTGGCTAGTCGCTCGAGCTCATCGCCTTGATGCGTCATTACAATTTTGGTTCGTGAGATTTTTGATTACATTGCATTTGGGGTGAAAGGGAGAAGGTAAAGACTGGGTGGGTTTGTAATGAGGGACGGCGGAGATGCTCGGATAATTCCGATCGATCTTCCATACAGGTAAGTCGATTGATCTTGTAATTATCCATCGCATCTCCGCCGTCCCTCATTACACTTTGTAGATGTTTAAAGCATTTGCGATGTAATCTACATTAACTGAAAATTGCGATATTTCTGTAGTCCTAGACTTGTAAGGCCCTTTTTATAAACTAAAATTAAAATTTATAACCATTAGATTTAATAACACACATATGAAGGTACATATATCATGTTTAACGCTTAACTGATATTAACCTTTAACTTATTTTTAATACTATACCAATATTCTTATGTAATGTGATAACAAGTTGGTAAGTAAGTTATAAGTGTAGCTTAATATTTATATGATTCCTTAGAAATTGTGGTTCAATAAACAAGATGCAAATCCAGTGGGATTACCCACGCCGAGTTTGTTATAGAATTTTGAGAATACTTTTGATTTTTCTGTCGAGCCAGCTGTCTTCTGCATGGTTTGTAATGTAACTCCCATTCTTTGAGCTGTTGAAGTTGCCCCGTGTCGCGTGCTGTGTGCCCCAAAGATTTCCGTGTTTATACTGCTGGCTTTTAGTATTAACTTGACCCATCTGCTAATGGTTTGACTGCTGTCTGGGTGATAGGGCTTTTTGTGAGTGAGTATTACATTTTCTTTGGTTTTGTTACTTGTGGTATCGATTGCATCTGCAAATGCAACGATCTATTAGCATATTTACAGTATCTGTGAATGCCGTAAATTCTGTTTTTGAACAGAAAAATAGGTATGTTCACTACCTGCCACTGCAATTGCAGACAGTGGAGGGTACGATCGATTGTATCTGCTAATACAACGAACTATTCACCTTTTATTGACTGGTAGCACCCTTTTTCCTTTTGTGCGTTCTATGTAAGTCTCTAATAGTGTGGCTATACATAGTTCAGGTTGATTAGTAAAATAAGGTAATATCAAATTAGGTTGAAGCCTGTTTAAGCCACTTGCTTTTATTTTATCCGGGAATCTGATTTCAATTACGTATTCATATTTAAAAATATTGTCTATTTTCACTTCCGGGTTGTCCGTGATTTGTGTGCCGTTATTAGTATTAAGAGTGTTACTAGCTTTAAAGTTAGATTTGTAGATTTAAGGATTCGTGAGGGTACATGCTCTTTAAGCGCTGTAGAACTGGGTAGGCATCCCAAGTAATTGAGTATTTTGGTTTTGGCGGTCTTATGTTGAATGTTCCATTGAGAAACCTTTTTATAACCGCTTCGTCTTTTGTTTAATATTCAATATTGGAGAAAGTGCAGATTTGTGTGAGTTCATGGTAGAGTAGGATGACTCCGAACAACAATTGAATGTTTAGGAGCTCAAGAATAAGTTTACGGTTTGGTTATATATTTGTTGGCGCTTAGAAAAACAGAAATTCCCCTATTTATTGTAAGTATTTCCGTATTGTTTGAGGGCGCTAACTGTCAATGAATAACTAATCACTTTTATCCCTTCATTAGGTACGCTTTGTTATTGAAAGGCTCTCCTGACAATGAGGAAGTTTCATCAATTTTTTTTTTATTTATTTTTTTTTATTATTACTGATTTCGATAGCCCATGAAAAATAAGTGAACACGTGCTATTTCTTTTTTCCATAAGCCGAAAAATGAGGCAGATACAACGCCTTGAGATGTGCTTATGACGTCATAATACACATGAATTCTTACGTCACACCATGCATAGTATATCTATATATACAAAACTAAAAACTGTTATAGCTCTTGTAATATTCATCTTTAGTGGAAATAAAAAAATACGTATCGATTTCTTCTTCACTGTTCTATAGTTTGCAATAAAAAATAATCAGTTTAATTTCTCAGGAGACTTCCTAATTTCCCTACAGCCAGGGAAATTTTCTTCCACAATGGTTGTTTCTCTCTGCAAGGAGATGTGAGAAAGTATTTTTCAGGGTAAAAGATAATAGACTGTTCTGCCAGTAGGTCCCTTATCTCTTGTATAAACCCCAAAAATGAGCATTGTTGCGCGGGAATAACTACGCTTTTTTCGGAATTTATATAAAACCTAAATCTTGTAATGTTTGTGTAATTTTTTTATACTTTTAAGAAATTCTCTTTTGAATTACCAATAACTAGCCAATCGACTAAGTAAAGTACAGTTTTTATACCCTTTAATTTTACATATCTTACAACTGGTTTCAGTTTTGTGAAAAGATATGGAGTACATAAACCAAATGAAACACAATTAAATTGGTATAGTACGTTGCAAAAAACGAATCTTAACAATTTTTGTGACTACTGTGCATAGGGATAAGGAAATATGCATCTTTAAGATCAGTTTTCCCCAAGAATGCGTATTTTGAAATTAAATTTTTTGCCGTCCTATGTAGTCTTTTACTTTGCTAACCGGAGTGGTGTCCTATTGAAAGGGATTTTATAATCCTGTACCCACTCTATTATTGAACTGTTTACCTTTAATTTCTGCCAATTTTGAACGTATAATAATTCTAGTTCAGACGGTTGGCTAATTAAATTATTGAAAGGGGGGGCTAAGGCACTAATCCCACGGACTATAGTTGTTTATGTAATTGATACAGTAATTGTCTTGGCAGGATTTAGTACTCTCTTTGAGATTTAATTTTGATGGTCTGAGGACATTGCAGTTGGCAGCTGGTGGATACTTCTCTATCATACTGTTTGTTTTTTTTTTATCTATTAGTCCTTTTAATAAGTAATTGTCCCATCTAAAAACTATCTGAGTATGTAGTTCTGGCCTCGCAGGTATGATTTCGTCGGTTTTTTTTTGCCTATTATCAAAGCTAGGTGGTCGTTACTTTGTTTAGGACCATCTGGTGCTTCTGATGTGGGTAAGTCTTGATTCGGATAGGTTATTTCCTCAGCTAGCGTGAGAGGATCTTCTAATGCATCTGCAAATGCAGAAGAATTTCCTTGGTTTTGCTACTTATGATATCGATTACATTTGCAAATGCAACGATCTATTAGCCTATTTACAGCATCTGCAAATGCTGCAATTTCTGTTTTTGAACAGACAAATAGGTTCATGAATATGTTCACTAACTGCAACTGCAATTATTGCAGACAGTGGGTACGATCGATTGTATCTGCTAATACAACGAACTATTCACCTTTTTGCTTGCTGCTTAACCCTGGTTATGCTTTCGACTGCATCTGCAAATGCAACGATTTTTTAGCATATTTACAGTATCTGCAAATACTGTAATTTCTGTTTTGAATAGAAACCAAGAGTGTAATAATTCGCTACCTGCAATGCAATGATTTTATGTAAGAGGGTTGCAATAGTATGGTGGTTATTTGTTTTTGGTGGTTATTTGTTTTTGTATCTGCAAATACATAGCACTATACCGTTTTATTTTTGTCAGTACATATATCCTTTACATCGGCAAATGTAGGGATATAGTGTGCCTCTAACCACTGCAACATAATACACCTACTGAGGTGGAGGCTGTTGGGGGCCCTTCACATCTGCAAATGTAAAGGCCAATTTTAGTTAAAGTTATTCGCATCTGCAAATGCGAATTTGTAAATAGGTATTGATATTAAGTATTTATTAACATCTCCTGCAAGCAATGTTTACTCCAATTTTTTTCCTCACCGGTCGGCTCATATCAACACGAATTGTTTAAAAATAATGCGTTCCGGTATACATCGCTTCGACAAAGCCGAACGATAACTTTCCGATAAATTTATGACGAGCCGCTAAATCCCAAGTTGCAATCCAAAATACTGCGCGCGATGCGACACGAATCTATGTCTACGTCCTAGCAAAATTTCTATTAATTTACCTTTTTTCCTTAATTTTGGGTTAGCCTTGGGTTAGTTTTGGTTAGTTCTTGTTGATTGAGCCCCCGTTGCGAGCAAAGCGAACGGAGGGGCATGCAAAGCTATAATAATACAACTTGGGTTTTAGTCGCTCGTAAATTATGAGTCAGCTTGCTTTTGTGGCTAGTTTTTAGGGGTTAATTTCGTGAGAAAAGGGCACTCTTCGACTTACTTAAAAATTTGTATTTAATTTTTTTTTAATTATTTATTAATGCAGTAATAACAATAATTACAATATACATAGTCCTTATTCCTCTAGACAGTGTTTTTGAACACTGGTATTGAGGATAATTGCATTTTAGTAATAATAACAGTACGATTTCCTATAAACTCTCTAGTATTGTGGCTATGAATATCCTTTGAAATTATTATGATAACATTTGATTTTTGAGTTTTATTTATTATCCTGTAGATAAGTTTATTCTGTTCAAATTTTAATACCTTATGTAGTTGCCATACTCTTAAATTTTCATATAGATCTGCAGTATGAGTCAGTGGATCATAATTAAATATAACTTTTAGTTTTTTGTTTTGCAATATTTGCATCAAATCGAATTGTAGTTTATAGTCCCACATGTGCCCCATACGGAGATCAAATATCGAAAACGTGATAATACGAAAGCATTATAACCATTTGTTTCTATTTTTTATATTCCTTTATATGGTATAAACGTTTTATTCTATGTGAAACATTAATAAATGTGCAGGCCGACCAGTATATATTTCCTTAGCTTAGTCAGCCTTTTGATTGTGTTATGTAACCACTTTTTGTCATTGAATAGTATTTCTTTGGTAGGATGTACGATTAGACGAGATTACTAGAGAACGGTTCGAATAGCTCGTATCGTGAACTTTTGCTTACTTATATTCATTTCTATATAATATATTTCAATTCCAAATATATTGTTTGATTCTGTGTAATTGTGCACAGACGACAAATGTAACAATGTTTTGTCATGCCCTCGTATATAAATAACAGTTTGTTAGTAATTTTTGACTGTAACCCGTTCGCACTCTATTTTATTCTAATATAGTTAGTTTTAGAAGTTTGAGAGTATTTTCCATTTTAATTTTATTAAGTAAAAAATTAAGGGTTACAAGTGTCATTTTTATTCATAATACTACAGTTTAGTATTATACACATTTTGCTTTTATACGAGATATATATTTCAGATAACCAGGTATTTATGTATATTTGAAATTTTGGCATATAATTTTATGTGGACTCACCCCCTGATTCGCTTCTTCCGATGAATATTGCCCCTTTTTTCGCCTCCTTTGCCAGCAAGATGTATCACTACACATACACTGTACTTGTAATACGATTTCTAGGCATTTTTCTTCTTAAAACCGAAAGAAAGAACCGATTTACGGATTCTCGCTTATCACCGATCGGTACAAAATTGTAATGACGCATCAAGGCGATGAGCTCGAGCGACTAGCCAGGGTCGGCTGAATCACGATGTTTTAGATAACTTCTTTAAAAATTGTACCGATTGGGAAAAAGTTGTATACCACAAAGTGTAATGAGGGACGGCGGAGATGCGAAGGATAATGAT
This sequence comes from Pissodes strobi, assembly GCA_016904865.1. NCBI lineage: Eukaryota > Metazoa > Arthropoda > Insecta > Coleoptera > Curculionidae > Pissodes > Pissodes strobi. Next base: position 68,809 of record MU186704.1, on the reverse strand, counting down.
ATATTTATGTTATGTTAACTTTACTTACACTTCAGTAGATTCTGTGTTATACTTTAAGTAAACATAATACAAGTTCTTCAAAATGGAATATATTCTTAAAATAAGTATAAATTGGATTTAAATCAAAAATAACTAATCTGCCTGTAAACATACGACATGTTTCAATGAAATGCAAAATATATTTTATTGGGCGGTTGTTTTTCCTGTGAAATAGTTAAAAGTGTTTAATAATAGAAGAATTATTGAAATAGTATGGAACTTGGAACAAATTATTCCAACGTTTTAAGTAAGTTTTTTTAGCTATTAATAATAATGTGATTTTATATTGTAACTGTTATCAAATGTCTACACATGGGTAGGCATTTACAATGTAAAATCACATTATTATTATCCTTAATAGCTAAACACTTACCTAAAAACTTTGGAATAATTTGTTCCAAGTTCCAGGATTTCAATAATTCCTCCATTATTAAACACTTTTAACTATTTCACACGAAAAACAACCACCCGCCATAAAATCGTCTTCCATGCCATACTGCAGCAAAATCACACATAAAATTACAGGAGACCTGAAGTCGAACGTGTTTAATTAATCATGCGCTTTAAAGGGGCTATAGTCTGTACTCAAGAATAGTAGGTAAATGCAATATTAACTCTTCTTGGTATAAGTATAAGATGTGTCAGTACAAATATATATTTAAATTTAAAAATAGAGTTAGGTTTCTTGATTGGAGTGTAATTATTATTATTATAAGAAGAACAAACTTTCTCTATTCAAGCCCAATAGTTTATTATAAAAATAAGACAACCAGACACTTCTTTGAAGATAAATATACATTTCATAGAAGGATTTTTTTTTTCTTCAATATATCCTGCCTGCAACTCACAACCAAGAATAAATGAATATTTAAATCATGCCTTGAATAAACTTGACTGAAGCATTATATGCTTGCACAGAATATTTATCTTTAAGGATAAGACTAATCCTATTTGCAGATTTGATTTTTTCCCGTGTAATGTTAAAAATTAGATTAAAATTTTATGCTAATATTATTTTGCTGCCCGAGAATTAGTGCTCATCATATTAGCACTTAAGTTGTTCCTTAACCAAATTAGCAAAATATTATTTTCATCTGTTGTTGAATGTACCATGTATACAGTATTTACTGTATTGCGGTGCCCCCCCCCTCCTCTCACTCTATCACTCTTTCTCTAATTAAAAAGGTGCTAACACTGTATTTATTCAGCTTGATTATTTTTGTTTACTTTTTATCATTTGCTTTTCATCTTCTTAGTTTCTTTTCAGTGTTGATGCTCCATGCATCCAACCAACAAGAAAATACCCGTGAAGAAAATTATATCGAATTTATTTTTACCGGAAAGTTGGAATTAAATTCGATAAAAATTCGGGCTGGTAGTATAATTTACCCGGGCCCGTTCAACATAGTTGAACGAGATAAGTGAAGTTGTGCTTTCTCTCTATTTTGCCAATGACCGTCAAAATACATTAAAAAGAAAATCAATCCCTACGTTGTGCTGTTATTATATCTTGCACAACTTTACTTACCCCGAATGCGCCTCGACGAAACACAATTAGGGAAAAATTAAAAAACAGATTCCTAATACACTTAATTTATTAGAGAAAACATACCAAATTATTAGAGATAAACGTGCCGGACTCAGCCTGGAATCCACGAGGGGAAAGAGTACGGCAGAGAAACCCTCGATCTAAACTCTTAAACCGAATTATGCTGTATAACATTTATTAGTATAATAAAAATTAAATTACTGTCTCCCGTACCACAATTCGTAGTTCCACACTTGTAACAATACATTTAAAACTGAAGGGGTTGCTGTTAGTTAGCCAGACTCCGCTGGCGGGTACTGAGGTCCTGGAATACGGAGGCTACTCAGCTATTTAGTTGCAATTTGGGCCAATATCTCTAGAATGATCATTACATTTATAACTAGGATATTATCCCGTCAGGCTAGGAAATGGTTAGTATAGATTCATCAAGGCCCTTGCGTACACTTTCAGTCATACTAAAATTAAAATCTTAGCAAGAAAAGACAGCAAATAGCACATTTGCAGTTTTCATTTAAAGCGGTGTGGTTCACAGCATAAAACGATTTCATTAAATATGTACACATGTTATGCCATGAGAATAAAAGAAATACTTGTGCAAAATAGGTTAATAACAATATTATAAATTTCATTCTACCGACTTGTAATGACATGTAACACAGAAGCAAAACAATTCACCAAAATAAACTCTACCCTGCGCTGGTCTTCGATTCTCTGTCTCCGCTCTCGAACCCGACTTCAATTTATGATTTGTTTTTCTCTGTTTCTTTCTTTATATATATGGAGTGTCCCAAAAACTGAATGTATCAGGTCTAATGAAATAATATTTTAAATAGGCGGGTTACCTCACAATGTTCTTTGTTACGCAATTTTTTTTTAAGGTAAAGTATATATAAATCAATGCACATATTGGTGACATCCCAATTATTAGTCAGTAAAGTATTACGTTTTAATATTGCATCTTGAACTTTTGCATGGTGTTATGGTTATGGGTTAGTAATTTGATAAGGAAAATAAATGAAAACTTATCAAATACAGTTTGACTTAAAGTGACACCAATATTCTTATTTTAAATGCAACTCCGTATATTTCTTTAAGTTTTCATGTTCTGCGCACAATCGAACTTTTTAGTGATCTCTCATAGCAAGGCATTCGTTTCCAAAATAGCGTCTTAGTAAATTGCTTTGTAAATGTCGAGATATCTTGGACATTGGCTGATAACGACCGTCCGCATCATAGCGAAAAATGCAGTAAAGTAAATTTTTGTTGATTTTCAGATTTTAATTGAATCAGATTCTTCATCTTTTTGCATACTTCACATTACCGTTTTTTTGAAAATAATTTTTTCTCCCAAAAAAACAAAAGAAAAATTTGCAATATCTCAATAAGGCAGTATATATCAAAAATGCAGTACCCCTATGCTTACTGCGTAAGCTATTAGCAGGTGTACCATAAAAAATCATTGTTTACCAATCTAAAACACAGTTTGTAACGAACAATACAGTAACATATGGCTTACTTCTTCTGCTTAAGTATCATTAAATGAAAACGTCATGTTTTACTAAGAATAAACGCAGTAACTATACTACAACATTTTAGACTAGTATACCCGAAATAGTACTTCGTGCTTTGCTAACCGAAAAAGCGTTTGCACTTTGCAGGACATTCACTGTGCATATGAATTCGGTGGTGGGACGCAATATGGGTTAATCCGTCAAGAGTTTTGTGTCCATCTCTGACAGAGTGTGTATGTTACAGCTTAATACAGCGCAGATAGCAAGTAATCTTATACATGTTTATGCTCCCACGTGTGATGGTTCTGACGATGAAGTAGAAGTTTTTTACGACGACGTTAAAAGAGCACTGATATTGACCAAATCCTCGGAAGTTATTATAATCATGGGCGAGGAGATCGATTAATACAATTCTGCCAAGAAAATGACTTAATTATAGCCAATACACATTTTAAACAACCTCTAAGGCGTCTATATACGTGGATATCCAATGCAAATAGAAATGTACGCAATCAAATAGATTTGATCATTATTAACAGAAGATTCAGGAATACCATTCAAAATACTAAGACTTATCCTGGTGCAGATGTTTTCACGGACCACTCATTATTGGCCGTTGCGTTGCATTGAAACCGAAAAAGTACAAAAAGCGTCAGGCTCTACAGTGTATAGACACAAGAAAGCTTTTAGATCCAGCAATAAGAACAGAAGTGCAAGAAGAATTAAACTCCAGATTGGGTAGAATTAATCAAACAATTAACGAAGATAATATCGAAAACACGTGCAGACAGATTAAAACATCCATAGTAGAAGTTAGTCAAGCTAAGCTGAAAAGCAACAGAACCAAACTCAAAGCTTGGATTACCGATGACATCCTGAAATTAATGGACCGCCGCGTGCCGTAGTTCATATAAAAATAAAGACCCTGACAGATTCAAAGAGGTGCAAACGGAAATTATGGCTAAGATTAAACAAGCGAAGGAAGAGTGGTTGACGGGACAGTGCAATGAAATAGAGCAGTTAGAAGCCAAACATATTATATTATATTATATTAATATGTACAAGAACATCAAACAGACAACTGGTCAATATAAAAAGAGCAACAACAGCACTCTCACGAACGAGCAACAGCAAAATCTTAGTAGCACAGAAGAACAACTACAGGAATGGAAAAAAATATATTTAAAATCTCTTTGTAGATGGTAGGAGTTTTTCGCATAATATTACTCTGGATGACGGGTTAGATATCACTAAGGCAGAACGCTTACACGCTATATCAAGCGCAAAAAACGGAAAGGCACCAGGACCAGATGAAACACAAGTAGAGGTTTTAAAATTATTGGAAGAAGACAGGGCCCTTGCACTTCTATTAAGCTTGCTCAACTGCATATACAAGACCGGAGTAATTCCTAAAGACTGGCTCAGGTCAACATTTGTTGCTATACCAAAGAAAGCTAACTGCAAGTATTGTAAAGATTACAGAACGATCAGCTTAATGAGCCATGTATTAAAGTTGTTCCTGAAAATCGTTCATTCCAGATTATACACCAAATGCGAAGAAAATATTGGCAAGTCTCAATTTGGTTTTAAAAGCGGTTTCGGTATAAGGGAGGCGCTGTTTAGCGTCCAGCTTTCTAATACAACGATGTCGAGATGTAAACGTCGATGTATATGCTTGCTCCGTAGATTACGAGAAGGCATTCGACACTGTTCAACACGACAAGTTAATAGCTATACTGGACGATATAGGCCTGGACGGACGAGACATTAGGATAATCGCCAAAATGTATTGGAATCAGACAGCTGACATTATAATTAACGACCAGACATTTGAAGAAGTACCTATTATGAGAGGAGTCCGACAAGGCTGTATGCTCTTTCCCCTTCTGTTTAATTTATATGCAGAAAAAAATTTCAGAGAAGCCGTCGAAGACAGAACAGAGGGTATAATTTACAGGTACTCTTAGCAGCGGTTACAGCCCATAGCCAACAAATGGGTCTACTATTAAATATAAAGACGACCAAATGGATGGTTGCCAGCAAAAACAAAAATATAGCCGACAACTTAACAGATATCACATAAATGGAGAAATAGTGGAGAGTACAAAAATACAAATATCTAGGCTGCTGGGTGAATGAGGCGCTTCGAGGAACAAATCTGCATTTACTAACCATTTTCATTTTTCCGTTCTTGACAACGGGGGCAGATGTGTTCCTCGAAGCGTCGACCGGCTCTTTTTTTCAAGAAGCGTACATATGAAGTGGAGTAAAAGGTAAAAATATGTAAGATTAACTACTGAACATCTCGGGTTTCATTCTGACTCGGCCAAGTATCAAAAATTGAGCTACGTATAACCCGGCAGCATTCAATGCTTACACTAATTTTGTAGGCTGTCGTTTTTTTCATAGCAGTGGCACACACACTAAAGGGAGTAGTAGTGGCAATTCACAAACCGTTGTAATAAGTTTGTGGTCGGAAGTACCTAATGGCGGACCAACTGTAATTGCATACTGGTCAGGATTGGTGGTTAGAAAAAGATCCAGGAGGGCGGCGAATACGCCCCTCTCTGAGATTCGAGTTGGTTCGTCTACAAGCTGAGTATGCCCACATTCTTCAGCTTCTCTACCTTCATTGTCGGTCTTGTGATGTTTGAGCCAGTTGGTGCTGTGGGCATTGAAGTCTTCTTTCTGGGAAGATTATTTCTGAACTGGGGTGATCGACCTGTATTGAGTCAAAAGTGGTGGCTAGTGTTGCATAAAAGCTTTGGTAGGCTCTATCGCTCGAAGGACGACAGAGACAGCATATAAACTTGGTTAATCCTGGTTGGTACAAACAACTAATTTTTTAATTGTTTATTACTATAAAGGTGGCGTTGGCAATTAGCTGTATAACTAACCACAATCAATTTAGTGGACTGTATTAAAATAGGGTGGTGGAGGTTTTACACAGAGGTTGTGAATTGAAGACCAGTATTGTCGACATTATGTACTTTAATAATGCATTTGAATTTGATATGAAATATATGTACAATTGCTAAATACTCCTATCACGCATACACTCATTCATTCCCATATACCTAGATATACAACAAAGTACTTATTCCTAAGTATCTACTCAAAAGGTCTTGATTCTTTAAATTCAAAATGAAACGTTTGGCTTTAAAAGTTTAACTTTCCTTTCACTCCACAAATACCTTGATCTCCAATGCTCTACTTCACTCTAATAAAACAGGGATCTGACTTCAAATCCTTGCTTTGAATTGTGCAGGCACGATTTGTTAAGCTACAGATCTGGTACCGCCATTTTACTTCCTTTTCTTCAACCACAGTCACAGGGGAGCTGAGACACTAAGTCGTTTCTGGCTTCGAGGAATTGCGTTAAAACGCCCAAAAGAGGTCTTTGTCTAAGCTTGGACAAAGATAACAGAGGTACTACAGATATTCTCTAATATCTGCGCAAACACAATTAGAGAAGGTTTGCATATGAAGAAGTCTATTATACCGACAAAACAGGTTCGAACTAAGGAGTAACTGAAATACAATGTTTTAAATGCACAAATTTCCGTTTACCTGGGGTGAAATAAATATATTCGTAGATTAATTATGTCTCATTCATACTATAGACATACAGGGTGTTATCACCAAACTATACGGTGAAAAACGACAAGTTAATACACGTGTTGGGGTGTTTTCCAAACAAATCCCTTAGCAGTGAACTTGAGCCACATAACGTCAAGGTTGTTCGTTATATTAGCAACTCGTCGTTGTTTTTTTGGAGTGATGACTTTTGGTAGCTTCGCTGATACAGTCGAAATACCAGATTCATTCGAGCGGTAGATGCGGTTTACTTTAAAGTTGTATTTGGTCCTAACCACTTTCAAAATCATAAGAAAGTGCGATCCTGTTAAATCCACGTAACCGTGCAATTGAAGTCTCTTCGGGATTTCTGAGACTCAAGTTATTACCTGCATTAAAAGATTAAACCCAATCAGTCCCAGCTGCTTTTGTTTCCTTGCTGAACCTGTATTTACCATCTACTTTAGCATATGGGTACGCGAGTTGTCGAACTAGTGTGGAAATTAACCCAAGGCTTCATTGATTATGCAACACGTTTTTTCTATTAAAGTTAGCAAGTAAAGATTTTATTTAAAAACAAACCTAGCACCGGAGAGTCGTGTTACAATGCCCGGCCCCGGTAGTGGGGTCGTAGAGCGCCACCAGTTCTTCCCAACTAAACTGGAAAAGCTCCGCTGGGGTTGTACGGGGTTGCTAGGCACGCTTATCAAACGAAGAAACTCAATCTTTAACTTAATAAAGAAAACACAATCTAAACTTTAAGGAACAATCTATTAGCTACTAAGTCTTTTTTTTTGAAACACAGCAACAATACTACAGTAAAACTTTTGGCTATTTAAACGCAAAGGAATGTCAAATGATAATTAAAGTAATTTATAATAGTGGTACAATATGGTGATTGTACGGAGACCAATTCTGTTGTTAACACTCGGTACTGTATGCCTTACAACTAAATGCCCTAAACACTAGATTCCAAAGTGATCACTTTGGTTTACCTAAGCTTATTACGTATATGCATGCGTGCGCTAGTAGCGGCACCAATTATAAATAAGCAATAATAGTAGGTAGTAATAAATGGCCACAATAATAATTAAATAAATTGACCCAATAAATGAATAAAAAAAGAATAAAATTATTGAAAACTATCTTAAAGCTCGACTGTCAATGCTTGATTTATATAAAAAAAAGGAAAATTAAGAGCGTTTATGTCAATTGGTCAGAAAAATAAATGAATAATGAAACTTGGCTCTTTTAAGGCACAATCTATAGTGCAAAATTCATTATAATTAATCACAAAAAAAATATAATAATAAAGATAAATGCTTCTGTACGATACCCCCGTTAGATCCGATTCGTCACTTCGTCACACTCGGTAGTCGAGGTAAGAAGTACCTCTGGTGAAGGCGCTGGGCACCTGCAGGCACTGCTATGGCACTGGCCCCGAGGGTAGAACTAGCAGAGGACTCGGTGATAAAATTGGCTGAGGTGTAGCCCGGAGATAGGACTGGCCCGGAGATAGGACTCTCGCTCTTGACGGAGGGTGGCTAGAGAGTCGACGGTCTCCGTTTTGGTAAGATCAGCTCGAAAGCCTCTAGTGCAGTAGTTAAATCCCGATAAATCGGTCGTGTCAAAACACAAAAAGAAACCAACACAATATCCCCAAAGAAGGGTAGTATAAAATTACAATACTAAATGTTGAGTCACTATGACTGCACTAAACCAAACCTTCTTTTCGCCTCAAAGGGTATTTCTAGAAGCACTCTCTATTCGTTTGAGTCAATTTGCCTTTTCACTACCACGAGATTAGAAAAAAAGGAACGTATCTACCGATTCGATACGAGGAATAATTCTAAATAAACAACTTAGTTCTCATTTATTATGGTTGTAAAATGACGGCGGGAGCCACAATTAATGAGCGGAAATTAAATTATTCAAGAAATACTAGAGAATATTCCCCAACAAAACGATAAAGTTTAAAAATCTAAATCGACAGCAGCAATTATGGGAAATAGCACATTCCTACTACCCGGTGCCGCCAACAGTACCAACCGAATATTGCGAACATTGCAGCAGGCCGCGTGGAAAAATAAATATAAATATCTGAAACCAGCCGGAGCTAGAGGTCCCAAAAAGTTTTATCAGAAGTTCTCAAAAGTTATGAAATATTTAAACCGAAAATAAAATATGAATTTCACGGATCTAATGAAGCTTAAAAGCAGGTTTTATTAACACAATTCTTAAAAATATAGAACCTGGCCCTTCTACGGTAATGTAATATAAATTAAGCAAGGTTATACTAATAACGTAATATCCTATTTTAGTACTTTGATCAAACCTAAGAGATCTGTGGTTCGCTTATCAACTAAAATAAATATAGTCACAAAGTGCCTGAGGGCTACATAAGAGAAAGGGATGACTAAAACAGCTACTCAAGGCCACAACAGTGTATAAAAGCTAATACAAATATATTATTAACCTATATTTAGAATAAAATTAATTTAAACTAATAAATGCGGCAACCTTAAGCTTATTGATAGCAAATCGAATCAATAAATTTAGAATTAATTAACCGAAGAGTATTGACCTCTTCTCAATAATTCTTACCGCAAAATACAGCATTTTTTGCTAAATACAGCATATAAAATTAAAGTTAAAAATATTTTACACCGGTCAAACCGGACTGTTACAATTACATTCTAGTTATCTAACTATTGATTTATTGAAAAAAGGCACTTATAAGTTTCGGTATTGTGCGTTTTAAATGACACATATAATTTTAATACAAAGATAATAGATGAATAACTCTGTATATAAACACAATTTATATTACTTTATATATTGTATTTCGTTGGACTGTAATACGAATTGCAAAACGCTCTTGTTATTGTAACTTTTAGGAGAAGAAATATATGATAAAAGCCAATGAAATTGTCTGAAATATCGATAAATGGAAAGTACTTTTTTAGGACACCCCGTATAATTAAATATTATGAGCAACTAGCATTTATATATAAATAGGCTTGACAAACATCGTTTAAACATAAACGTAATATTCTGACAAGTTTGGCCAAATTAAAAAAACAATATTTTATCTTAAATAATATACCAAAAATTTAGGAAAAGCTACTGTAGGTCCCTGAAAACCAATTAAATGTGTGTTATGTCCTTTGAAAATAATTTTGCGATCTCGCATCTTTATTGGCCCAAATTTTGTCGTTATAGACATATTTGGGGTTCCCAATAGACCCAAAATTCAGTGCTCATTGCGGTATACAAACAAAGCTATCTATTAATATGCTATTGAACTTGAGTTTTACGATTGTATGGTGCAACACAAATTGGGTTAGTATATTGAGCGTATTCAATTTAATAATTTCTTGCAACAATTAAATTTATTATTTCGGAGAATAATAGCTGGATGTCAGATTCAACATCGAGTCATGCAAAACGAGACATTTTCCTTGAAGTATTAACCATGCCGTGCATGGGTTAATTTTCTTAAAGACAACCTTGATCAAGGTCGGATATAAATAATTCCGCATACACTAGCACTCAAAATGCACACAGGACACACAGTAGATTAGTTTAGATATTATGAAGAAAATTTCCCCTTTAAATTAATTGCAATTGAAGTTGAGTGAAATGATTTGCGAGATCTCGAAGTGCCAATAATACGTGAAATAATTATGAAAGGTACTCAAAGATATTATTATTTCAGTAAATTACCTAGAACTTATATTTACTGATATTTCAAATATCGAAAATTTGTACACACAGTTGATAAACAAAGGATTTGTCAAATCGTGAATCAAAATTAGAATAGATTAAAGATAAACACCATATCAAAAAGTATAAGTGCATGTGAATTTAGTAGGGGCAAGAATTTAGTTTGAAATATAAGGCATTAAAGTGACACTCTTTACAAAATATTAGCGTTTTAGAATAAAATTAATTTTAAGGTGAAGAAATCTTAGAAAAATGACAGTGAATATTATTATTTTATCGATTGGGTTATTGTGCTTTCAAATGGGCTATGGAGAAGCAGAAGTAACATTTAAAAGTTTTCAGGTAATTTTAGGTAGTGGATCAGATCCCAATAGCCACAACCCAGTACCATTACACATTACACTTAAAATCACATATATTGCTACAATACCGCTTTATTGGCGTTTTTTATACGTGAATACTCGTTGGCTAGTGCATATTGTTAGGTTAGCCAAATTAGGTTGCGAAACCTAGCTTATATTCTTGATGCCACCGACGAGTTCTTACTCGACATAGGGTCAGCTGGGGCAATTGAAATCAAATTTAAGGGTTTTAAAAGTTTTTAGTTTTTAGCGTTATTTTACTTTACTGAAATCATGTTTCAACTATAAATATAAATGTTTGCCATCTGTCGACCATGTATTTATGGAGGAAATGCCGTTAACATTTATCCCTTATGTTTTCATTCACCCCCTAACGAGGATTTAAATGTAAACAAAGAATATTTACTGTATTTTTATTTATTTATTTTTTTATTTACTATCCTTTATTACCAACAAAGTCATGTTCCAATATGACAAAGCAACGTCTAAGAGAAAAAAAAAGATGAAAGTAACATAATAAAAAGTGTGGACTTATACCTATACCTAAATATAAACAATATAAAAACAAAATATTAAAACAGTAATAATTTATAAGATACAATGAAACAAAATAGTACATCCCTGACCCTGCGAATTAATCCACAGACACTAACCAACCTTGAGTTCAGCGTGTTTATGTGACCCTCCCAACTCAGTCTCGAATCCATGGTTACCCCAAGAAATCGCACCGAATCAGCTGTGGGCACAGATTTGTTTTCAAATTTGACAAGTAAGGATACAGTATTATTATTAGTTTTTGAAAAGACAAGAAGATTGGTATTATTAACATTTAATTGTGATCACCTGTGTCGAATGCCTTTGAGTAACCCGACAAGGGACCTGCCCCGCTCCCCCCCCCCCCCCTACAAGGCTCTCATATACATACCTCAATGCATGAAAAAAAGCTAGTTCAGTTGAAAGAGATGGCCTGAAGCCAAACTGGTGAACATTTAAAACCCCATGTTGATTTAAGAAGTAAAGCAACCTGACATAGATGACTCTCTCAAAGACCTTCGACACTGAAGGTAACAGCGAGATAGGCCGATAGTTGCCACCAACCCGCCTGTCGCCCTTCTTATGCGCAGGGATGAGCTTTACTATTTTAACCCGACCAGGGATATGTCCCGCTACCAGACATTCATTGATGATATGTGATAGCGGATCCTTTATGAATAAAGCGGCATGCTTTAATATACCTATAGGGATTTCATCCAAACCCGAGGAAAATTTGTTAGGCAAATCCATCAAAACACTGAAGACCTCGCCCGCATCAACAGGTCGCAGAAAAGTAGTGGGCATTTGCTTAAAACCCGATTGAGGACCCAGTTGCCGTGAGCTCAATTTTGGCAATCTATACTGCGTCCTGAAGATATTAGTAATATATCGGGAATTTTCAATTAGTTCTCCTGATTCCATTTTTAGGGGGATGCTATTATGACTTTTTGTTTTATTTGTTTCAGTGTTTAATATATTCCAAAGCGTTTTACGTTTATTTTTAGAGTTATATATCTTGTTTTCATTATACATTTTTTTTAAATTAGAGATGTATTTTTTATATTTTGATTTTTCTTGCTTATAAGCATTAAGATGATGTTCACTTTTTGTTAGCTGGAAAGTAACATATAAGTCCTTTATACGTTTAGAATAATCTTTCATTTCCCTGGTTGTCCAGTTATCACCCGGAAGTGTGCTTCTGCATATACAAGCAGGAAAGGCAGCACCAAAGTGATAGAATAGTATGCTTGAAAAGACGCTGTACTTATCATCTATACCCTGCACCCCAAGAACATCCTGCCAAGACTCACCCTGCAGTTGCTCTTTAAATCGATGGATGTTATTATAATTAAAAAACCTTTTCCTGGTGTACAGTCATTTTTAACAGATATAGACAAAATTTCACCATAATGCTCAGATATGTCAGAAATACAGGATTGAAAACTCATCTCACTTTCAGGCAAGTTACTAAAGATGTTATCAAGTTGCGTGCTGGAGGATGCGCACACCTGGGTCATGCCCGCCCCATGAGGCTCCAGACCATAAGCCATCACTAGACTGCCAAGAGCCACAGAACTTGGATTGTTTTTGCTAAAATCAACATTGAAGTCACCCCCCCCCCCCCCCCAGTATTAGATATCTTTCTGGATTGGATATGTCATTAAGTAGATCATCCAAAACAGTAAAAAATACATAAAAATCACTAACAGGCGACCTATAAACACAAACAAAGATATAAAAGACGTTACAGTATAACATTTCTAAAAGAGAAAATTCAAAAAGCTTTTCTTGAAGCGATAACCATGTGCTAATCTCTGCAGATTCTCTGCATCGAGGTTTACAACTCTGGAAGGGACTGTTGCTGTCCTTTCCAAAATTACGCCCTAGAGAGAAGTCGAAACGTTGGAAGCTAATTCCAGCAGGCCAGAAATTTTCACCATACACAAGTTCCCTGCAAATTACGACTAACCCCTATCATAAAGCTCTGGTGCCTATTAAAAATAGGAATAAATTAGTTGGTAAAATTGTTAACATATATAGGATAGTTTATGAATCATTTAAAATTCTTACTTGTTTATAATAATTGTTTACAATTGCCCCAAAGAAACGAAAATGGGAAGAAACTACGTTTTTCTCATTTTATTAAAAAAATAAAACAAAATTAGGCTCTAAGCTCAACAGAATTCTAGTTCTAAATCAATATTTGAACACATTTTTAAGATATTTAAAGGCACATTAACCAAAGGTGGTTTAATAAACTACAAATTTAACAAAAAAAAAATAAGGAGAACTTGAAAATAATATTTACATTCTCCCTTTGAAACATTATTTGTTAAAAAACAGGCTCGAGAGAATACCTATTATACATAACATAAAATATTTGAACACATTTTGATAATTTTAAGGCATATTAAACATAGGTGCCAGAATGAACTACAAATTTAACAAAAAAAAGGGAAAAGTTATAACTAATATTTTTTTAAATTCCTTATAAAATATTATTTTTCAAAAACAGACTCTTAACCAGGAAAGATATAGACCATCTTCCTTTGCTTCATTTTTATTCCTGGGTTTGGCAGGTGGGCTAAAATAGGGTTCATGTTAACCCTTGCCATATATCTTTCATCGACTATAAATTCAGTTGCCAGGACATCCAGTCACGGCCACGCCACCTTATTCGTCATCCTCATGTCGAATACAACAAACATATTTGTAGCGTTTTGTATTTCAAATTCCTCCTTTTGCAATCCACTTCATTAATATTCTTCTGTATCGTCTCCAAAATCCAGTTTTGAGCTGACTTGTAGGAACGTAAGTTTTCTTGTTGGGTCATTTCTTTTTTTAACAATTTATTTTCGGGGTCTTCCCTCTCAGACTCACTACCCGTGGGTTGGTTTTGGATATTCCTTTTTCTAATTTTTTTTTTGGATCGCTACGGCTTTCTGTGATTTTCCTTTTTTTCGTTGATTCTGCATTCTGCATTTTTTCTAACACATCTTCAGCTGTTAATATCTCATCATACTTTGTGGGCTTAAGTCTTGGAATTGGAAAACATGTCTTTTTACTATAGGCCATTTGTCTATGTCACCTTTTCGCATAGCCTCAAGTTTTTCTGTAAGAATATTTATATGTTGTAAAATTTTGATAGGTCTTACTATTTGAATCTAAAACAGCGGTCTAATTTCTTAAACTTGTGCCCCTTGTGCTAGTAATTGCAACTGATGTCTGTGTCTACATGGCTGACTTGCTTTAGGCATATCATTTATCAATCACCAACATCATTACTGATGAATGGTTGGTCCTGTTGAATGGTTGATACTCGGGCTGATACTGGAACTATGTAGGGCTAAATGGCTGTCATTGGAAATATCCAGAGTTGAATGGCTTGTTCTGGGAATATCTTTGGCGGTGTGTAGCTTTTGTGTTTAGCAATGTACTTTTTAAATACAATTAGATTAAATTCTTCTACAGTAAACTTCGTTTTGTCAACAGGATAAACTCCATAGGTTAAAAATCCCTTTTTAATGTTATGCGGCTTCATACCCAACTCGCATGCTTTTCCTAATAATTCTAAAAAGACACATTTAGTAACTCGAATTCCTTCATTTAATCCGCTCTCTTAAAAGATTGTCTCATACTTTTTAGAGGTCCGAATACAGTTTTTTGGATTTTGTCTGTTAAATGGCTTGGAAACTTTACCAAGTGCGTATTATTTTCCATTGCGATTTTTATAACACGAACACTGATGTGAGCCGAACGCCCATCAAATAATAACACAGCGGTTTGTGATTTCATTTTTTTGCCTTCCTTAAATAATTGGTAGAAAACCATTCATAGAATTGTGGCTCTTCCATCCATTCATTTTTAGAACAAGATCATTTGATTCCTGGATAAGTTTTGTTCGATAGCCACCTTGCTTGCACATCTACTCCTTTAAAAACAATTAGGGCAGGTAGGTAATAACCATCTTCTGAAAGAGTAGCTAGTGCTGTTGTAGAGTCCTTACCAGATTCTCCTGAAATCCTTGAAAATGATTTTCCCTTCTCACTATTCTGGTTGGATCACTTGAAAATCCACTTTCATCACAACTAAATATGAACTCTGGTTTTCCGTTTAAGTCATTATCTTTTATTAGTTTGTCAAGTTCATCGTAGAGTAATTATTGACCTTTACATACTCTTCTACGATATTCTTGACACCTTCTTTGTTACAAGGAATCCCCATTCTTGATCCCTCTAAAAATATTATCCCGCACTATAACCGTTTTTATCTATCACTTGGCTGCCTGGGTACCTGGGCCCATACCTTTTTACTTTTTTTGACAAGTACCCAGTGCACAGCGATAAAATAAAACTGAAACGAAGACGAATTTATTAGCTTTATTATTTTTAGCGACTAGTGTAACAGTACATCGAAGACTAACTACGACTAAAAATTCGGTTTAAATATGCCTTCCCACATCGGATAACAAAAAAAATTGTCTACTTGACAAATCCATATTAATAAATATTTCTAATATATTTCAGCTGAAGTACAACAAGACTTATCCAGCGACTAAACTGAATCTACGCGAAGAAATCTTCATCAATAACCTCGCAAAAATCGAGGAACACAACAAACAATACAGAAAGGGATTAGTGTCTTACGAGCTTGGAGTTAACAAATTTTCCGATTTAACCCAGGAAGAGTTTGCAACCAAATTTAAAACGTGGCAACTAAATGACACATTGCTGACCCAAAACGCGAATACACGCGACAGAATTAATTTGAGTGCCGATGAATTACCTAAAAGCATCGATTGGAGAACTAAGGGGATCGTCACATCTGTCAAGGACCAAGGAGAGTGTGGAGGATGTTGGGCATTTAGCGCAGTAAGTGTAAATTTACGAATACAGAGTGTTCATAAAGGCGAGCCAAAAAGCCACGCGGATTTTTTTATGTCTCAATGTGTTTTAGAACTACATCGTGTTGTAACGTTATACTATAAAAGATTTTCGAAATATAGCAGTAAGCAGTGTTGGCTATAGCAGATTAATGTTGAATAGAACCTTATGT
>MU186704.1:0-24551 GCA_016904865.1 Pissodes strobi | reverse complement strand
AATTGAGGAAGTGAATGAGGTGTGATTCATTGTTTGACCGAATAATATCTGAAATGCTGTTGTTGAACATGTTGTTTAAGAAATTGTTTATTTCGTCTCAGTTCGGCCTGGAACGTTTATCATAGGTCTCACATATCCAAAACGGCACGAACAGTACACTCGACACTGGGCTCCATTACTTGCCGAACATGTTTGCTATTAGCTTTATCCTGAATCTCAAATCTCCACGTTTGCTAATAGGCGAGTGAAAGAAATCGGGGTCCTTTGAATGCTCAAGTTAAAGGTTTCGGACGATGTCATCATTTTCGTTCTTTGAAAATTCGACTATTGTAATTTTGGTCTTATTGTATAATATTCTGTGTAAATGTCATAGGGTCATACAGTTGTTTCGCCGACCTAATAAGGCATCTCGAAAGTAATTAAACTAATGAATACTGTTGCACGTCAATAAAACACGATTAAAAGAGTTTAATAGTAACCCATACATTGTAACAGTCAGAAAATGACAGTACAGGGTGTACTAGTAAGCTTAATTCCACCTAACATTCTACTATCAACAATATTAATCGACATTTTTGCTATTTGGACTAGTTTTCGTTCATCATTCTGTCAAGAATTCGGTTAAAGTCTAGGGATTTGTTTGAATATTGATTAAATATCAAAATGACACACATAAGAATGATATTATCATATATTGGTCACACTAGACGGGATAATACTACTTTTCTCAATAATTACGGTAAAATTCAGTAATTAACATTCTCATCTTGTGGTAGTCGTTTGGCCATCTGTTTTGACAATAGCCTTATACCTTAATGTCCTCTGGAAAGTGTAAAAAGAGTCACACATATGCTTGCCTTAATCATGTAAAAACTTCGTATTAAGTAGGCTTCAGGAGCACCAATTTTGGTTCGGCAATGTTGTTGTCAATAACATTAAACTCGTCTAGAATTTCTGCTTGAATGAGCTGATGATTTCTATTTTATAAAGTGCATACTTGCCTGGTTGTAGTGGATTCTAATTCCAAGGCATTCTATATCTATTTGTTGACTAGATTCCTAGACGATGCATTCCTGCTTTCCTTGTTTGTGTTAATTTTGGAAACGTCTTTCTCTCTTTAGTTTTGGTTAGTTCCTGAGTTTATTTAGTTTTTCTAGAAGAAACGGAGTTAATTAGAGCTTTTAAAGTGTAAAAAGGGAAGAAAACAACCATGAAAACAAACTCACTTTAAGTTATTTTGGTACAATACCTTACTTGCAATTGCTACTTCGTGGCGGAAGCCATTTGTGGACATATAACCCCATAAGATGCCGTCTGATCGACACTATCTCGACCAGTTGGGAATTATAAACATTTGCTTTGGGACTGCTTGTGGTGGTTTAATAGAAAGGATTACAGGTACGGGATAGAGCATGTTTACCGGTGTCGTAGTGCAACGTGGTTGAATGGAAAATAGGAAAACTTAAAAAGGATATGACTGGTTTGGGTCACGGATGTCATCATGGAAAAATGGAATGGAAAAATAATTAGGCATCTACTGTCTTTCTGAATTGTCCGAACTGTAAAAGACTCGGGGTTAGGAAGGCGGAAAGAAGGCATACGGCAAGAGATGGGGAATGCCTGGCATTCAAGATGGAAATGGGGGAAAAGAAGGGGCGCACGGTGTATTAGATGGCGGGTGAACTTAAGTTCTTGCAGTGGAATGTGGGCAGAGGAAGGGGAGCGACAAATCTGTTGAAAAGGAATGTAAGAGAGTGGAGAGTGGATGTGATTTTACTGCAAGAACCGTATGTCAGGGGAGAGAATGGGAAGGGTATGTTAGATATGGATGCGACAAGGAAGCAAAAGTGGAGGTGTGGGTGAAAGACAGTGTGAGAGCAAGGTATGTGTCAGGCCTAAGCCGTACGAATGTGGTGGGTGTCGTGATAGAAAGGGTAAATTAGGATGTATGTATTATTAGTATATATGATGGACCGGAGGAAAAACAAATAGGAGACTAAGATAGTTGAAAGATGGAATAAAAGGGATAAAAGGATCGATACTAATTGGAGGAGATTTAAACAGCAAGAATGAAGCATGGGAAGGGAATGTGACGGATCCTAAAGGGGAAGAGTTGATGTTGTGGGCGATACAAGAAGGAATGGCGATTGCGAATGAGAGTGATTCCCTCTCGACCTTTAGTGATGTGGGAGGGGAAAGCTGGGTGGATGTAACCATGGTTAGGAATGCAAGGGTGAAAGAGTGGGTGGTCGAGGAGGAGAAGACCCTCAGCGACCACACATACGTTAAGTTCAAGATGGATGTTAGGATGAATGAAGTAAGGAAGGAGGTATGGGTGTATGATTTCGAACGTACAAGATGGGATGAAATGGTAAGGGATTTGAGTGGCGATGAAAGTGGAGAAATGGCAAATGAGGGGATAGAGAGGGAGGCTGAGAGGTTACAAATGAAGTGTCTGGCTGTGTGTAAGAGAGTAGTTAGAAGGAAACGTAAGAATGAAAGGGATGAGAACGAGATAGTGAGTTGGCAGCGGCAAGGAGGAATGTAAGGAGAGTGAGGATCGAATACCAGAATGAGAGGGATCAACCACGGAGAGAGGAATGCCAGAGGGTATGGTTGAACGAAAGGAATGAATATAAGAAATTGGTAAAGAATAAGAAGATAGATCATGTGAGGGTAGAGATCGAAAGTATATCTGAGAATGAATCGTGGGAGAGAGTATGGGATTTTTTGAAAAAGAAAGGGATATGCAAGGGCAAGAAAGCGATGATGAATGGAGAGGGAAGAGAGACAACTAGCCAGGATGAGAAAGATGCTTTCTTGCTGGAAATGTACCATCCAAGGTTGACACCACAGGAGGAAGGGGAGAGGACTAGGTATATGGTGGATAGGACTAGTGATAGGGAGCTAGCCAGGAATGTGAGATATAATGTCGAAATTGATAAAATGGAGGTGGAAGGTGTAATTTCGGGCCTCAAGAAATGATTGTGGGGACGATAGGATTCCAAATGAAGCAATGAAGGCAATCTGGGAAGGCATTGGTAGATCACTACTGAAGATCTACACCAGGTGTTTGGTAATGGGATACTTCCCAAAGGTTTGGAAGATTGCCAGGATTCGCTGGCTCCCAAAGGCAAAGGGAGGGTTTCGGCCTATAAGCCTGTTACCCACCTTAGGGAAAGTGGTGGATCGAGTGTTCAATGAAAGGTTGAGAAGTTGGTGTGAGAGAGCTGAAATTTAGCGAGAGTCAGTTTGGGTGCAGGGGAGGAAGGGACACGATTGAGGCGATTGAAAGCGTGACCACAATAATTATTCCTTTGCATAAAGGAGGAAATAAAGACCAAGCTTCGAACTATCGCCCAATTGCACTCCTTCCCACATTATCAAAGATCATTGAAATATCGGTTAAAAAGAGGCTTCTATCTTTTCTCTCTAAATATAACATTTACGAGTGGTGAGGGAAGCAAGGGAGAGTGGTCTGCACAGTATGATTGTTACCCTGGACCTGAAGAATGCATTTACTTTGGCATGGCCGGCAACGATTGATAGGGAAAGGAGAGAATGGAAATGCCGAAGCGGATGAGGGATATATGTTGGAGTTTTTTTTGGTGGAGAGAAAGGTGATGAGTGGAGAATCGGAAAGGCAACCGGGGAGAGGATGTCCACAAGGGTCGAGCCTGGGGCCGACCCTGTGGCTGTTATGCATGGAAGGGTGGCTGAGAAGGATGTCTGACCTAGAGAGAGAGGAGGGAATGAAAGGACAGGCCTTCGCGGATGACCAAGTAATTGTGATTCCGGGGAGGTCAGGGCGCGAAATAGAGAGAAAATGGGAGAGAACATGGACGGAGTGTAAGAAGTGGGAGAGAGAAAGTTTTGCTGAGTATAATGTGGGAAAGACTGAGGTTATGTTTGCTAATGGAGAGACAAGAACAGGAAATGGGAGGATTAGGAATGGTGCTGGGGGAGTGTAGGGAGAGCTTGTAGGAGTTAAATATATGCTTGACGAGATAGGAAGTGAAGATGAGATAAGTAACTTCAGGATATTTACGGATTCAGGGATGGTGGTAACTATAAGACTCGGCATAAGTGGGTAAGAGAGGTGCAAGGTAGAATGAGAGAATTGGGAATGAATGGTTTCAAAGTGAATGTGGATTGGATGAGTAGAACGCAAGGAGGTATGAAAGTGGCGGATATGGAGGCTGGGAAGGGCAAGACGCAGGGAAGGGAAATTGGGGACGTCGAAGGGAAGAACTTATTAAGGCTTAAGAACATTAAGAGAGCGAGGAAAGATGTAGCAATGAGGAGATGCCAGGAAAGGTGGGATGTAAGTGTGAGAGGGAGATGAATGTATGAGGTGTGTAAGGAAGTTGGATGTGAGAGGATAGATGTGACATTTAAAGCAAGCCAGCTGGTGACGGGCCATGGCAACATGGGAGAGTACCTCTGGCGTTTTAAATTAAGGGACACGAATGCGATGTGCGAATGTGGTATAGAGAGAGAAAATAGGGTGCATGTGTGAGAGAGGTGTATGTTGAGAGAAAGGGTGGATGAAAGGAGCAGATTAAATGGAGAGGGGGAAATTTGGGGAAATATCAGCTTAAGGAGGGACGGAAAGCTTCAAGGGAAGATGTTGCGGTGGTCAATGAATGGGGTTCTGCATTAATTAAAGACACGGATATGTGACCTGTGCACTCTAGTAATGTATATATTAGAAATTAGGCAGAAATGTAAGTTAATTGTGGGATTGTGAGGTGGTGGGTAGAATTAAGCTAGATTAAGTACTATATGTAATCGAAATGGATTTGTGGTGGTGGGTAGTTTATAAGCTAGGATAGGAAGTCTTTGTATTAGAAGTAAGGTTTATATTGGAAATAAAGGAGGGTAAAATAAAAGATAGTCTTCTTCCTCGCTATCGGCGTCCGTACCTGCCTTCGGATCGCAGGACAGGTGCGGGCCCTGGGTGAAGCGGAGTTGGTAGGGCGTTTCCTTGAGAGTGGTTTCTTTGGATAGTAGGTGGAAATTTTGCCAATACCGTAAGGTGGGAGGTGTAAGCGTTCATGTCATGTCATGTCTTTGTGACCAAGGCGTTTATTTAAGTTAAATAGAATTTGCAAGGTCATTGTTGGGCGTTTGTTCAAATATTGTTGAAATGTGGCTCGTAGGAGATTGGCTAGAATAAATTTTAGAAGAGAATTTCCGGTGCAGTTTACGCTTTGCCTTCTTTTTGTTTTCTCGACCGATGGAAATCGAATTAGGTACACTCTTCAAAATTCGGCCATTGTGACTAAGAGTGTAGTGTTGGTCTTGATTTAACCCTTGTGGAGATATTCTACCGCACCCATTTTTGAGTCTCAGGCAATACCTTGTGTCATAACCTTTGGTGTTTTACTGGTTTGGTGCCTAGACTCAGTTCCATAACTAATATTTTCACTGCCTGCGTCAGGCGAATTGCCTTTTGGTTTTTTAAGCGTCGCCATTTTATGATTTTACGTAAATGGTTGCTGATTTATCTTTAATTTTCCTTGCAGAGGTTCTGTCTCGTCCACCCTTTGAGGCAGCCTAGCTAATTTATCTGCTTTTTTAATCATAGGTGGAAAATATATAGAAGCATGAATTCATATTTATATCACTAAACGTAGATCTGGGTGTTTTTAGTACACTCTGCATAAATCAGTAAAACGTATAAACGCTCTATTATACCTAATAGGCAACTTCAAAAGTTTTCATTAAGAAACTCCAAGTTAACTCCATCGATCATAAACCTAAAGACGCGCCTAACCGAAGCAGATTTTCTTAAGATCGGCGAGCGAGAGACATTAAAAGCACCCGCGATAAATAACGGCTTCAGTTTCGTTTTATGACGTCAAAACAAGAGCCGAACTGCGTGCCAAGTGAAGCGGAAAAGAAGACACGTGGGCTGAAGCTAAAAAGATAATTCGGGAGTTTTCGCGGCGTGCGACAGGTAAGGGATAAATCCAGATTAAAAATAGAACTCAGGCAGAATCTTATACAAAAGTTTATAATTATAAGGTTATATATTTTTATGGACGGATACGGGAAGTGAGTTTTGTAACTTTCGTTTATGATAATTTATTAATTCCTTTGGGTCAATGATGTTTCTCTCCGGTCAAAAATAGTGAGTTCCAAGCATAGTTAAAGTTGTTACTAGTGATAAAAACTTATCTTTTGGCGTTTTAAGAGACAATGTTCCGATGTGTGTAAAATTGAACTTCATTTGAAATTAGCAATTTCATTCACATTGTTGCATGAGTTCGAATTATGACAATCATTAGCATCATCGCTTTCATAACTACGGAGTAGAAAAGTTAGATCGATGATGCATGGAACTATTTCTTCAAGTTTTCCAGCCCGGAGATTCTCTTTTTTCCTGGTTCTCTTCGTCCTATAACTTTACCTTACAGGATGATCTGTAACATTCAAATTTTTGCAAAGTCTGGATGGCAACGCAAAAAGTTGTGATTCTAAACCGCAGGAAGTTTTTAAAGATAAGGTTGATGTATTATTTTAATATACGGGAACACACTATTCCAGAAATGGAATAACATCACTATAATTGCTTTGGCTTGATGATTTATATTTTTTAAATTTAAGCTGTATATCATAACCCTGAATTTCATTATCCTCTGGAAAGGGTAAATGTGGTTGCCTCAAATAAAAGTGAATATTTAATATTAAGTGGGTTTCATAGCCTTGAACTCTAATTTTGTTTCGAGAACCTGCATTACACAATTTTAAATTAGCTTAAGGTTTGCACTTAAATAGTTTCATAGTTTCCTAATGTTTTAAAATACATAGTAAATTGTAATTGTAATGCATTCTATATCTATTTCTTGGGGAAAATGTTTGTTTCCTTGTTTATGTTAGATTTTGAAAATGTTTTCGTTGGTATTTTAAAATTCCCTCATTTAATTTTCTTTAGTTTTCAATTTTCCTGGAAGAAACGGGATTACTCAATTTTAAACGGGAATGAAAACAGCCATGAAAACATTCTTACAATATATCATTTTGAAACAATTCGCCTTACTTTATTTTGTAATTGCTGCTTCATGGTAAAAGATAAATGCAAACATCTACCAACATAATACGCCATATTATTTTCGTTTTAGTTGATTTTCTTTAATGCAGCATTAATTTTTTTAATTAGTTTCTTTTCGTGATATAGACATTTCAGGAATCATGTCAATTAACGATTTGACTCGAAATTTTTGCCTTGCGCCTATTGTAAAGAATATTTTGATGATAATGCTCACCTACCAGCTCGAGAGACGTGCTCCGAACCTCGGCATTATCGAAGCGAGATTAATAAATATTTGTTTTTGGGGCTACTTGATTATTAATAATAAAAATCACAAATATGGTATAGAGCGTGCGTACCGGTGTCGTGGCGCAACGTAGCAGAATAGGATAAATCATAAAACATGAGTGGTTTGGATCATAGATGTCATCATTGCTCGTGGGGACCGGCTATTAAGAGCCCCTGTTGAATGTTCCAGTGGCGAGTGGGATGAACATCGGCATGCAAGTTTTGGTAAAATTATTGAAAAACTAATTACTTGCCTATTCTATTTTTGGCCAAGATATTTATTTGTGTTAACAGGGGACACTCAGAAAGTCAGCCATTGCGACTAACAGTATGTGGCGTCGCTTTTAAAACACCTTCGTGAGGATCTTCTTGGATCCATTTTAAAGCTGTAGGCACCACCTTCATTATTACCTATAGTGCATTCAATTCAATTGGTGCCTGGACCCACTCGGGGATTTTCAGTTTCTTCATCGTAGAGGTTTTGTCTCATCCACCCTTTGAGGCAACCTAGCTGATTTCAGCCCCATGAATACTCAGTCATTCAAAAATTAGTCGAAGATGACGCATATGTAACCCTGCTAAGGGTTTCTTGAATGCGAAGACTCTTTGTTCAAATGATGAAGTCCCATGTGTTCCTAGGAGAAGAGTCCTTCTTCCGAAGAAGGCCCGTTTGTGCATTGGTCGTGTAGACATTTCCTTCCGGGAGTTGCCTGGAAAGCTGACAATGGGCTCCGATTGGTTCATTCAGCTGATTGAACCGTGAAGTCCAGATAAGCAAATTTTACTTCGATATTTTAACTTCTGGGTAACTATTCATTCCGTATACACAGCATTTAAATAAACATTTTTTTATTTACTTGCACATATAATTTCAAATTAAGTAAAATACATTTCTCTGAAAAGGCCAGAGTTTTACATTTTTTCTTATGCCGTTGATTCTTGTATTTATACTGTTACATGACAATTTAGCAGGAAAAATATGTAACAGATAGAGGTCAAATAAAGTCAGTGATTCCACCCTTAATCTTGCATGATTGTCGAACGACCAGTGCCTTTATCGAGCTATTAGAGGAATAAACTGAAACAAGCTAGTTATATACGTAATTTCAATCACTAGATCGTATCGTATTCTACATCGCTATCAAGAAAACATTTAAGTATATAGCAGTGCACTTCAATTAAATCATCTACCTTGCGAATAATTTCCTTTTTCGGCGGTAATATACCTTAAAAGAATTGTTGGTTGCCGATGGACGAGTGTAATATAATGCAAATCAGAACGTTTAATGAAAAGGTTATTCTTGGAACGTTGCCAGATGTTTAATTCGCTTAGTGGTTGTCCTGTGATTTTGACGTGGTTACGATTCAAGCCAACAGGAAAATACATAATTAATTGATATGCTGCCCCTGTTTTGATATTAAACGATTGTTTATCGCTTTTGCTTAAAAAATACGTAGTTATTAAATGCGTCTGATCCCTAACTTGGCAACGTCGCTCGAATTCGGTCGCAAATGTTTTCAGCAAGAAAAACTGGCTGGAGCTAAAGGTACGTTTAGGTTCGATTGATATTTTTGCGTTGAATAGCTTTGATGTCAGGAGTTTTAAATGGCCCCCGTTCGGAATGATTTGGTTGTTGGTTGTTTGATCATGGTCAATGATGAATTTATCGTTGAATTTCTTCGTCCTACCAGCAATGCATAATATCATACAGCCTTAGGTACGTTTCATTGCATATTGCAGATGTTAGTAAATTTGGTGACAACCGGCTGGAGTATTGTGCGTATGATTACAGGACAGTGTGCCTATGGTTCGAGTTTTTCTAGGTTTTTACCATCGAATTTCACGAACTAGTTAGTCGTTTTTGGCTTGATTTCGTCTCCTTTCTTCAGAAAACCCTCAAAGGAGGTAGTGCGTCTGCCTGATAAAAGTTTAAGAATTTGCAATTCACCCTAAACGGCGATTATACTTATTTCGCGTATAAAGTGGCATAGTTGCTGTAGTTTATGGCTTGACTGTAGATTGGTTGATTTTTGCCTGAGAGTCAAGATTTTTGGTTAGTAGCTTGCCACGTGCAGTGTATTCTGGAACAAAGTACGCCGTTTCCTTCCTAGAGGAATGCCTGTAGAAGAGAGCGTTGTTGCTCCCAATTCGTCATTACCATCGTAAAACGTTACGTAGTTAGGTAAATAAATATACATATCTTATATTTTGTACATACTCATTTATTTTCTGTACAGGGGATTTATTTTATCAGAGTATAAGTTATTTTATTATAGTTTTCTAACGGGTCTCAGGGAGAATTGAAATACTGCACAATACAGCTATATAGTGTTACTTTCGAAAATTTAATAATTCTTGCACGTATATCATGCAATATCGTCAAACAAAAGATAATTCAGGCCTAGAACAGGCATAGCGTGATTAATTATACTCATTATTTTTACAAGAAGTAATATTTTGGGGAATTCAAGCGTATTTAATGATAGTTTCTGATACCGTCTTCGATATGATATTGCAGTCGAGCACTCATAGCAGATTCTTTGTCTTATGGGCACCCGTATTGTTTAATAGGGTATAATGTTGTATAAAATTGTATATAATCTTTGATAAATTTCATTTCTACTTTGAATTTTGCTTATATGAACTTGTAAAGTCGTACAAAAGCTTAGTAAATTTAGATTTTATATTAATGTCATAAATGGACAAGCCTGGGGGTCTGAACTCTTAAAAGAGCAGACAGTGGTTATATTATTAGTCAGTTTTCTTAGTATTTTATGTCTTTCACCTGTAGGGTGATATGATATTGGTTATATTATGACCTTCGCATTTTGGCAAGACGACTCTCATTATTATTTTTAAATACTCTCATTATTATTTTTTAATATTCTTTGAGCGGAGAGTGTTCTGAAAGAGGGGCTGTCTGATATTACAGTGAGAGAATGCATACTTAGCGCTTGTTCTTTTTAAGGGTTTTTTTCTGGGAGCCATTTTTTTTTCGGGGAGCCAGTTTTACCGGGAGCCAGTTTTTCCTGGGAGCTATTATTTTTGGCTGGAGCTGTTTTGCTTGGAGTTGTGTATCTGGAGCAAGCTATTTTTGGTTGGAGCGAGCTTTGCTTGAAGAGAGGTTACGTAGCTAACCAAGTAGCTGCCAGTCAATACAGTTGGTTGTGTGTTATTGGTACCAACTGCAGCCGTAGAGGTATGTCATTACCTCAATTGCCACTGAGAGTTTATGGTCCCAAGGTGCATAGCTGTAATCTACGTGCAGAAGGCCGTAGGTGATATCGGCGAAGACAAGTAAAGATAAGTTTAGGTTATATTTGTGATCTTTTTCGGGATAATGTTAGTGGCGTGTTACGGATATTTTCACGCGTGTATTTTCAGCGTGTTATTGAAATTTTTCAGCGTATATTGGATTGCGTGTTTTAGAGTTTTTCCAGCGTTGTATCATATCGCGTGTTTTAGTTTTCTGCGTGGTACTGATATAACTATACTCGGTACTGTTTCGGTGTAAGCACAGCTTACCTATGCGAATCTAATTAACTGCTGAATCTACTAGTGTGGATCTATCTAGTTTTTTATATATTACATTTCTTTAATCTTACAATTTGATTTAAGTATATTGTGTTAAATGATCAACATTGTCGTTCTGATTTATAGACTGTCCAGTTATAATAATTTTACATAACGGTATTTAATGATCTAAATCAGTAAGGTTTATTTATGTACAACTGTTAGTCGTCTACCATGGTAAACGCGCCCAAAGTTTAGTAGCTACTAAAGGGTTTTCCAATAAAAGGTGTTATTTTGAATAGCCCGCTATTTCGGTAGATGTCACTTTTGGAGCTGTCATTTTTTGACATTTGACAAGTAGAAACTACGCCATTAATAAAAATGGAACGATACACGCTTCAACAACGCATTGAAATTATTAAAATTCACTATAAAAATGGTGAAAATTTGGCAGAGACGGTTCGTAAAACTCGAACATTTTTGGGTCGTCGTGAAGCACCTTGTCGGACCGCAATACAGAAATTGGTGGAAAAATTCGAGCTGTTGGGACAAGTTAGTGATGTGAAGAATAAAACCCGTGCACGTCGCTCAAGAACAGATGAGAATATTGCTGCTGTAGCCGAATGTGTTGAAGAAACCCCAGGTTTGTCCATTCCTCGTCGTTCTTTGGAATTACGCATTCCAAAAACGTCATTACACCGTATGTTGCATAAAGATTTGGGTCTTAAGGCTTATAAAGTTCAGTTAACACAAGAACTCAAGCCGGCCGATCATCAACAACGTCGTGTCTTTGCCGATTGGGTCCTTGAAATGCATGAAAATGATCCGGAATTTCATCGAAAAATCATCTTGAGTGATGAGGCCCATTTCCACCTCGGTGGCATCGTCAACAAGCAAAATTGTCGCATCTGGGGCTCGGAAAACCCTGGAGTTATTGTTGAAAAGCCTCTCTATCCTCAACGTGTGACTGTTTGGTGCGGTTTATGGTCCGGCGGGGTCATTGGACCTTACTTTTTCGAAAATGAGACTGGAGCACCAGTTACGGTGAGTGGATCGCGTTATCGAGAGATGATTAATGATTTTTTATGGCCGGAATTGGATGGTATTGATCTGGACAACGTTTACTTTCAACAAGACGGCGCTACGTGCCACACAAGCAACGAAACCATTGATCTTTTACGGGAAAAGATTCCGGACCGTGTTATCTCTCGAAGAGGTGATCACAATTGGCCACCGAGATCTTGTGATTTAACACCTTGCGACTTCTTCCTTTGGGACCACGTGAAAGAGAAGGTCTACGCCAACAGCCCAGCGTCGATTCAAGACCTCAAAGATGGAATTCGTGAGGCTATCGAGGACATAGGGCAGCCACTTTGCGATTTGGTTATGGAAAATTTCATGAAAAGGATATGGTCCTGTAGGCGTGGTCGTGGTGGTCATTTGGCTGATGTTATTTTCCATTATTACCGGCATACCTTCCTCGTTATAATGAAATAAACATCCGATCATTTATCTCAAAAAATTGCATTTTCCTCTGAATATCAAAATAACACCTCGTATTGGAAAACCCTTTATTAGACGGATAACTGTGATATTTGATTAATTTGTTGAACTTGGTTTGATCTTTCGTAATCATTTGGTGTTATATTGTTACTTCCGTTATAGCTAAAGCGTGTCTAATAATTGTTCGATCATTCTTCATCTAATTCACTCCTATTATAACGCAATTTTAATTCAAATTACTGTCGATATATTTATGAGCATATAGGTTATTAATTACTTTCAAATTAAGATCTTTTACCCTTTGTTATAAATTTATATCATTTTGTTTATTGGAAGAAATATGACAACACGTTATCGTCTAACCTAACGAACGCCAATAAATTTAAACCTGCACGAACGTGACCGTCTTTTATTTGCTCTGGAATACCTCAACCAAAAGTGTAATTAGTAGTCGCCCTTGCGTAGCGGATAATCGTCGATTTGGATCGCCCTTATGGATTTTTGAGACCGAGGATCTTCCTGTTTGGGTCTGCGGATTTGGATATTTCAAACTGGTGGCGCCCTGGTCAAGAGTAAGTAATTGACCCACTCCCACGCCGACGAGCATGTCGGAGCACACATGTTGCGAGGTCGCATCCTTAAGGGTATGTATCATCTTATTTATTATATCTTGCTAACACATTCAAAAGGGTTTTACGCGCAACAATACATTCACGTTAGTTTGGTTAGTTTGGGTAGTTTATTACCGCATTAATTTAAGGCAAGTAAACGATTTTTAATATCAGAACTGACTATTTAATAACGATTTAAATAATAATTTATTCGATTTTACGGGTGCTTTAACGTATTGTAACTAGAATATTGCTAGTTGGTACTACGTCCTAGTGGACTCAAGAAGTGTAAACGGAACATGATCATGTTTTGGATAGTTTAGGAACTAATTATTTGCCGTTTATTTTTCGTTGCTTTACTTCAGGTTCTCTGTCAATTGATATATTTATTTAAGATTTATTTTAATTTACTTTACTTGCACTATTACCGGTAATTCTTAGTAACTATACTTGGTTCAAACATAACAAGTGTCGGATTCTACCTAGCGCGATTTGTTAAAGCTGTTTTTTAACCAGTCAGCTTCTCTGTAAATTACAGAAACAGATATTACGTTTCGTATAGCAATTAGCTTACGTTTTCTGTTGACTCTAACCCAGTAGCTGGAGTAGCTGGTTTTCTTACGCGGCGGTATGAGGGTAAATCTCGGCAAAAAAGAAGAAAGTGTGATACCTGGATGTGACATCATAACCATGCGCAGTCTACTTCAGCGCTTCCTTGTAAAACTACTAAAGGATAAAGACAGCTTGCAAAATATATTCCTGACTTGTCGGAAGGTATCGGGTGTTTTCGTTAGCTTGCGTTCCTATTTTACCTGACTTTACGATGTAATGAATTGCTTACAAGTGCTGAGTAGTTATGACCTCTGGTTTGGTTCGGCGGCCAGGGTTCGATTTCCGATGGTGTTTTTTTATTTTCTTGAAGTTATATTTGTAAAAAGGTTTTTTCTTGATTTTGGGCATGCTTTGGGTTAGTTTTGGTTAGTTTTTTATTGTTGCGTGAAGTGTAATATTAGACATTCTAATGCAAACGTTACAAATGTAAACATTAAACAACGCACGTCGAGCGGTATCTGTGATGGGAATGTGTTTTGCAGGCTGTCTGTAACCAGTAGCGTAAAACGCGATCTTTCTAACGCCAGAATATAGGCAACCAATTCCAAATAAGCGGTTGCCTATATTAAGGCGTCACGCGGCCTAAGGTGGCATTAGATTTTCATGTCGATATAGGATATCTTTACACATCAGTGTCTCGAGTACTAGCAGACTCGCTCAATTTTTTGTAACTCATCATCATCATCATCTAGCCTCTCTCTGCCCACCCCTTTCTGTCTTGATCCGTCTGGATCCAGTTGGTCGTGATTCTCTTTATATCATCTGTCCAGCGCGTTGGAGGTCTTCCCCTGCTTCGTTTGTCAGCTCGAGGTCTCCACTCCAGCATCCTCTTCGTCCACCTTCCGTCTGTCATTCGGGCCAAGTATCCAGCCCAGTTCCACTTGAGCCTGACGATACGTGCAATGACGCCCGTTCTTCGGCGTATTTCTTCGTTTCTGACATGATCTCTCAGCGACACGCCCAGGATTGATCTCTTCACTTTACGCTGTGCTGTTCTGAGTTTGTTGGCAGATGCGGTGGTCAAGGTTAGTTGAAGACTTTCCTCTTCAAGCATATTGGTAGGGCGCCCTTAAACACGTCTCCGAGTTTTCCAAAAGCTGCTCACGCCAGGTTTGTCCTTCTCTTTAGTTCGCATGTTTGGTTGTCTCTGGAGATTCGGATTTCATGGCCAAGGTATGTATTATTTTCTACCAATTCTATCTCTTCTTTGCCCCCCCCCCCACTATAATATTTCCACTGGGGACTAAGTTTGTCATAAATGTTGTTTTCAAGATATTGATATTTAGGCCTACCATAACGCACACTTGCTGGAGTTCCCGTAGCATCGTCACGACGTCCCTCAGATTATTGCCGCCAGTATGATGTCATCCACAAAGCGTAGGTTCGTTAGTCTCTTACCGTCTATATTTATGCCTTTTCCTGCCCAGTTGAGCTTCTTGAATGCATATTCCAGGACTGCAGTGAATAGACATCGCATCGTATCTCCCTGCCTTACTTATCTGCCTATTGGGATACATTCGGTACTCTCGAATAGCTTTACTGCCATGGTCGCGTTTTTGTAAATTAATGCTGTAGATTAACTTTGTATATCGTATCGAAGGCTTTATGGAAGTCTACAAAGGCCAGAGCTAGCGGTCTATTGTACTCTATGGACTTAACAGTACTTTCACAGCTTGCAGATGATCATTTGTTCCAAAACCGGCACGGAAGCCCGCCTGCTCCATTGGCTGGTAGAAGTCTAGTTTGTTCTTTAGTCTAGTGGTTATTATTATTATTATTTTTTTTGTGTTTGTTGTAACTACAACTATTGATAATAAGTAAAATATTCTCTTCAGTTTTGAATAATTAGCATACTCAGGTATTACTACAGCATATTATTTGGAGTAGCTGCATAAGTAAGTATTTGCTTTGATTACCATTAGTTGCTATTGTCGAGCATAATTTTAGGTTATTAAGAGTACCGTTGGTACCACAGTCTTGTTTTTTTATTTAACTGAACTTTAAAATTTTTGCAACGAACAAACCATTCAGCCCTTTGGGGAAGAAAGTTCTATTCGCCTGTCTATCTGGTTCATATATTATCTTTCATTACTAGTTATTCGAAAATGAGGTAATTAATAAGTATAACTAATTTGAATTAGTTGGAGTCAATAATTATAATATTTTTGATTTTTTTTCTATTTTGAATCGATTTCGCCTGCAAATTTCATTTTAACTTTATTTTATTCACTCTCAGGTCGTCTAATTTGAGGTCAAAATAAATAAATAAAATTAGAAGCTTAGAAAGAGTGTGAAACATAATTTATCCGAATCTTATTTTTCTCATGCTCCGCTACTTGAGAAGCATTCAACTAAAAAGGGACGCAGCTGCCATAAAACAGTTTCGAAAAAGTTTAACTTTAAATTATTTTTTTGAAGTGTACCTTAAAATGGCCTCCGAAACTACATTTTGAAGCGTCAAATTAAATGTCCCCAACAGACATAATGGCCAAACGAATATATTATTTAACCTAATGGCAACTTGCCTCGTGAAGGGAAAGCATCTTTGAGCGATTCGAAGGGAACAGTGAAAGAATGGGACTTCCGGAAGGGATGAAACTTTAATTGAAATGCCTGGGGCATCGCCGTGTCTTTGAGACGAACTTGTGTGACTTTCTTTTTTTAGGGGTGCAAATGTCATTGAACAGTTTTCGCATTAACCGACGATATGTCGACTTGTGAGACATATAGTACAGTGTTCCATAACTATGCTTCCCACTTTACTTTTCGGCATAATCGAATATAATGCAGAGAGAAAATGTGAAATAGGAATAATGAGCGAATTAATTTTTGTAGGGTTTTATTCTGAAAAACAAAAAAACATGCAAATTAAAACTGCAAATAATTTGTACTATGGCAGGCTACATATGGGGGGTTATACTATTCGATTGTTCAGTTTGGATCTCGTCAGTTGAAAAATCTTGTAAGCACGAAATTAAAAATTTCAACGTTTCAATGGCGGCTCGAAATGAGTCATTTTCAATTCGGTTGCAAAGCAAAGAAAGAAGTTACTAAACTCACATCCTCCATCAAACTGTAAAAAATTTATTCTCGCACTTTAAGTACCTTAAAATTTTACTTTATGCGGTAAAACTGAAGATCTTTTGGTTTAGAGTTAAATATGTAAATAACTTCGAACCTGCAGATGTTTAACTAAAGAAATTTACGTAAAATAAAACTATTACAAACAGCTTGAATTCATATGCTTCACTTCTATTTTTGACCGATTATATTTCACAAGCCGTTCAAATAAAACATATGTCTGCCTTTGATGGATATGGCATGTTTCAATTTTAAGAATTTTCGCATTTATATTTCCCGAGAATATTTTGTATTTATTAAACGCCCGTTCCAAGTTGTCTGAAATTCTGACGCGTCCGCTTCAGATTGATACATGGAGGTTCGATAGTTAGAGTAGACGTGCACACGACGCGACGTTCCAGCGTTCGCCGTAGAACTCCATACATTACCTAAATATATATTCAAACGTTACTTTGACAACGCAATCTGTGTATTTAATAGTTATTTATGACATAAGTTCGTAAAGTAATACATTTTGAAACGAATACTAAATTTTGAAGCAAGGCGCAACCGAGTTTTAATATATGTACGGGGACCAAAATGAGACTTTACGAACATATATCATACAATCTTTTTCTACAACTATAGACTATATGTTTTAATTTAATAGCATTAATACCGTTTTCACCATTTTAATAGTCTACTAAAATTATAAGAAGATTGTCTATTGTCGACGACTGAATGAGAAACAATAACAACGTCTATTGGTTAGAGACTTCGATTATTAAAACACGCTTGTTCTTTCGGTTTGAGGTATGATTTGAATTGTTTATAGGTCTAAGTCCCTGTATTATAATAAAGTTCTTTAAAGAGCGGTATTGCGTTTTAATTTATGTTTAGGCTTGGTTATTAACTATTGAAGTATCTTAGTTTATCTTAATTTCACTCAGCACTTTAAGGAACTATCACTTTAACTTTAAAAATCACTTGCCTTAGAATTTAGACAGAACTTTTTTAGATTCGACTTTAGTACTTTTCAGGCAAGAACCCCCCAAGAAACACGTTCTGTGAACTGCACTTCTCGAGATGGGCCTGAAGTTTAGGATATGGTTAGAACAACTACCACGTCCTTATGGAGTGCAGTAGTAGGTTAAAGCCTGCATGACTGATAGTTCGCTTGACTATTTATATTATAAAATCTGCTTGCAACTTTGGGGTTCATAATTGCCTGCGCTGTTTGCTCGCGTTGTTTATAAATTAACTTGAATGTATATATATTATTTTTCAAGTTCAAGTTCAAACTTAGGACAGGATGAAAACTAATTAGTAGTTTAAATGTTTCTAGTAATTTACAATATCTCTAGTTTTAAAAATTTTTGATTTTAATTTAAGTTATTGGACACTAAAATTTTTTAAGAATACATTCCTGGATTGTGAAAAGAAGTAATGGTAAATTTCCACAAAAGCATAAATTTCCGGTGAAAAAATCATTTTCAGTTTTTATATATAAGTCTTACAAATACGGCTCATATTACAAGATCCTAGTATTTATTACCTTGGCCAAGGTAATAAGGGAAAGGGCCAATATAAATATTGTATACAAACATCCCCGTAGGCTTGAAAATTTTGTGTTTGTTTGTGGCAATTTAGGTTACTTTGTATTTAAAAGTTGTAGTATTGTCACGATTTGTATTTTTTATCTGTGACTCTCACGTTTTACTTAGCGTGTAGGAGAGTAGCTCAGATTTAGGAACGCACTACGTCAAGTTGAGAAGAGATAATAAAGGAGACACATCGATAAAAACAATAACAAGTTTATTTACAAACAAACTTAACAATGGTTTAGTCTGTATACTAATAAAGGCGTGTTTAAGATTATAGATGAATTAAGAGTTTACACTATACCCAATTAATATGAAATGCATGTCTTCTCGAAGGAGGCTTAGTTCAAAGTTTTTCTAGCAAGCGACGTCACTATTTCATTAATAAAGTTTATGTGAGCGGAGTTGTCTTTTATTTAGGTATTCGTTCTGATATTTATAAGGTAAGTCTTTCTGGTTTAAGTTTATCACAGATTGCTAAGGCACTTTCACTAATTTTTAAAACTCCCCAAAAATTATCCCTTTACTGGAAATTCTGATACTTCACAAATTCGACTCTCTCTCTATACTTTTAGTAGCCCCTGAATGCCGTATACCTGTGCATACGTTCATCCGTATACCTGTGTCCCGGTGTTCACAGATATGGGAGTTGTGGGATAGAACA
Organism: Pissodes strobi; assembly: GCA_016904865.1. NCBI lineage: Eukaryota > Metazoa > Arthropoda > Insecta > Coleoptera > Curculionidae > Pissodes > Pissodes strobi. Next base: position 5,662 of record MU186704.1, on the reverse strand, counting down.
GCTAGAAGTGTATGCTGTACCGCAACTAGACTGAGCGGTTTGAGAGACCCTAAAGCCTGATGAACTTGGCGTTTGCCTGCGTATTTATATGTTACAAAATGCTGATGGCTGCATCATTAAGGATTAAAGTCACTCCCGTCGACCGCTCAAGTTGTTTATAATTAACAGTGAATGTTTATATAACATTTATCAAGTTCAAGTTCAAACTTACGATAGGGTGATATTTAATTAATGCTTTTTAAGTAGTTCACACATTCCCTGATAACGTTGGTCCCCAACGTTTTAACCTGACTTATTTGCTTTAAAAGAGAGAAACCGACCTCATTTCGAGAAGACATATTGCATTGCACCTAATTTTATTATAATTTAATATATATTTCGTCAGTGGACTTGTTCTGGCTTAGATCCACCCATTTCCCTTTCGTGTAGTCGTAGGTTCTTGTGTGGTTTGCCTCGCTTTTTGTGCTAGTTATAGGTACATGTAACAAAAGAAAAATAGCTTAACAAGTTATATTAACAATGTTATAATCTTAACCTATGTTTTCTTATTTGTGACGTTTTTAGTTGTCTTATTAACAAAATCATAATTTGTTAAACCCGGCTTTTTACTAGAGATGTATTATTGCAAAATTTATTTGCTTCTATGGCAAACAACGTTTTACATCTTAGTATTCATTGTGTTAATAAAGCAACTACGTGACAAACGTATTATTTAAATACGGTTCTGTTTTTTACCTTATTACTAATTGTATATGATCAAAAATTCTCCCGATTTAATTTCTTTAATCTTACTGGCCTATTATACCTTATATCTAGTACAAACCTATCCGTTTTGAGAACATTGCTTTTCTTTTCATACTGGCTTATAATGCCATTTATTTTTAAAACTCCATTTTTATGTCTATGGACAATAAATTGCCTCTTATATGATATCCCCTCTGTTAAGATTCGTCCATCCCAACCGAGGCGACATTAGTTCAATATAGAACATATCTACATTAATTTATTGTCTTTATATCGGTTAGTTTTTTGGGAAAGGACTATTAATGGGGTCTATATATAAAAAAAATAATGAAGAACTTATTGCTGCTCTGTCTTAAAATAAACTACCTATCCTATATTAAGAATATTACGTTATGTTAAACTTATTTCTTGTTAGAATAAAATCCCAAAAGCCGGTCCTGTCTATATTCTATTTAACCATTGTTATTTGTTTCCTATTTTTATATTCATTATCTACAAATTTATCAAAACTGTATACTATATAGACTTTCCCGATGTATAAACTATTTGCTAACAGCATTATAACAGTTTATTGACTCAGTTATATTTCTTGACCTATCCAAAACTTGCTGACCTAATTCAACATGCTAGCTTTGTTTAAAGCAATAAAATATCTTTGCAACATATCATATGTCTTTATGAATTTTCTCAAGTTATCGCCTTGCAATGCAATCTCGTGTCACTTCGATGAGTTGATATTAATAATGCTATATAAATTAATAGATTTATACGTTACGCTTCCGTGGCGAATGGATATGTCCTTGTTGGCAGATTCCTTCGCTGTCGGACGTTCCCTTTAAATAGGTAGTTTGCTTTTGTGTTGAGGACTGCTTGTTTACGCAAAGCCCGGTAGATGGTGCTCGTAGTTGTCCTTTTCGGTTCCGTAGCAGAGACAAGTCGTAGTCGTAGTGGGTTCTTTGTTCCTTGAAAGGCGTGGTAAAATGGCGTCGACTTGATTTGCTTCTTCGTGTGTTGGCATTCGATGAGCTAAATAATACAATCAAATATAAGTATCGTAAGTATTGAGTATGTGGTGACAATTATACTGACAAATGTGCCTCTTATTGGTCGACTTGTGCTACTGTAGTCTGCACACATTGACCTGGAATACGACACAGACACGAGATTTTTAGCAATCTCAGACAATTGGCAAGATTTGATCTGGAATAGATTCTAAGGTTTGTTATTATTCAATTATTTTTTAAATTATCTAATTTGTTGTCTACTGCTGCAGGTATTTCATCCATATTATAAAATCTCATACTTTTATTACCTTCTAGGAATCCCTAGTCGAAGAATGGGAAGACCTGCTGGTGATTGTTCGAATGTCTAAGTCCTGTTTGGACTCGACTGGTGCTTTCCAATGGCTCCTGACTGGTCCTGGATTTGGATCCATGCAGCATGTTCTCAAGGTAAGGTTATCTATACATTATTTACAATTTCTTACTGCTTTCTATACACTTCTTGATATCGCTTACATATACATTTTCCCATATATTTATTTTATTCTATGTTCCTTATATTTACTTTCCATATCTAGTTTTGCTATTTATTAGGTATTCTATGTATCTATGCTATGCTATCTATATGCTTCATTACGTGACTAGCTTTATGTAAAAAATAAAGAACATTACATATATCCACGTATGCTCTATTTTAAACACACATTATATAAACATCTTTTGCTTATACATTTCTCCAATATTTCTCCTTATGTATGCTTTACATACACATTTTGCTTATCTTTCCTCACTATATATGCTTCTTCTTATCTCAAAAACATCTTCTATATTTCTTCTCACTTTACATAAACAACTTTTCAACCTATGTATGCTTCTTCCATATTCTTCATGCTTTACATAAACATTTCTTGCTTATATAACATTTCACCTGGGTACTTTGCCCTTGAGCTTCTCGGGTACCAAAATATTTGCTTCAACTTCCTTGTACGTCAGCGTAGCTACTTCAGTCCCTATGCTCAACTTTCCGATGCCTAAATCATTTGCTGTGACTTTCTCGTTTAGATACTCAGTCGTTGCAGTCTTATTTAGGCCGGAGAACATTTTACTTTATAATACTTCCTCGTATACACATATTTTTTTTCTGTATATACTCTCAATACACAATTTTAATGGCAACTCACATTTACTTGTGCTTTACTGTATATATCTTCAGATTTGCTTCACCTATTTAATTTGCATACATAGTTTACTACTCTTCTCGCTAATATTCACCTAATTCATTCTTCTAGCTTCATTTTTCTTCATAAATCCTTCAATGTCCTATTATATTATATAATGTTTATTATTCTATATTCAGTTTATTAACATCCTAAGTGTTTTTATTTATATATTTGTCTTATTAACACTCGGCCTTATATTATGCTATGTTTCACTATATATTTTCTATGTTTCACTATATTTCACTATATATTTTCCTTATTTATATTTTAGCTTCCTAAGTGCCTTGTATATATTTTTTTCTATAGCACTTGGGTTTCATATTTACACTATTTACATTTGAAGCTTCGGGTCTCTCCTAGTTTTTGTGTTTTGCTTAGTTTCTTATTTTACTTGAGTACTTGTTCCATATAATTATATTTTACCTATTCTCGTCCTCTTTACTAGTTTCTCCTACATCCTGCTCCATGGTTTCCTTTAGTTTCTCCTATACAATTCTGTTGCATTGCTCCATTTTCAAAAACTATCCCTTTACTGGAAATTCTGATACTTCACAAATTCGACTCTCTCTCTATACTTTTAGTAGCCCTCGAATGCCGTATACCTGTGCATACGTTCATCCAGGTTAGGTAAGGACCTGATCGCCCTGGACCTGTGTCCAGGTGTTCACAGGTATGGGGGTTGTGGGATAGGACAGCTAGAAGTGTACCGCAACTAGACTGAGCGGATTGAGAGACCCGAAAGCCTGATGATATTGGCGTTTGCCTGCGTATTTATATGTTACAAAATGCTGATGGCTGTATCATTAAGGATTAAAGTCGCTCCCGTCGACCGCTCAAGTTGTTTATAAACAACAGTGAATGTTTATATAACATTTGTCAAGTTCAAGTTCAAACTTACGACAGGGTGATATTTAATTAATGCTTTTAAGTAGTTCACAGTATAACATACCCGGGCCTGTTCAACATAGTTAAATGAGATAAGTAAAGTTGTGTTTTGTCTTTATTTTGCCAATGACCGTCAAAATAGATTAGAAAGAAAACCAATCCCTACGTTGTCTTATTATTATATATTGCATAACTTTACTTATCCCGAATGCGCTTCGACGAAACACAATTAGGCAAACTTGAGGGAAAGATGCGTCATGTAAATTAAAACACAGATTCCTAATACACCTAATTTATTAGAGAAAACGTACCAAATGATTAGAGAAAAACGTGCCGGACTCTTCCAGGCTGAGTCCGGCACGAGGGGAAAGAGTACGGCAGAGAAACCCTCGATCTAAATTCCTAAACCGAATTATGCTGTATAACATTTATTAGGATAATAAAAATTAAATTACTGTCTCCCGTACCACAATTCGTAGTTCCACACTTGTAACAATATATTTAAAACTGAAGGGGTTGTTGTTAGTTAGCCAGATGCCGCTGGCGGGAACTGAGGTCCAGGAATACGGAGGCTACCCAGCTATTTAGTTGCAATTTGGGCCAATATCTCTAGAATGATCATTACATTTATAACTAGGATATTCTCCCGTCAGGGTAGGAAATGGTTAGTATAGATTCATCAAAGCCCTTGCGTACCCTCTCAGTCAAACAAAAATTAAAATCCTGGCACGAAAACGCTGCAAATAATACATTTTCTGTTTTCATTGAAAGCAGTGTTGTTCACAGCATAAAACGATTTCATTAAATATGTACACATGTTATGCCATCAAATATGAATTATCCATGATAATAAAAGAAACACTTGTGCAAATTAGGTTAATAACAATATTATAAATTTAATTTTACCGACCTGTAATGACATGTTTTAACACAGAAGCAAAAGAATTCACCAAAATAAACTGTACACTACGCTGGTCTTCGATTCTCTGTCTCCGCTCTCGAACGATATGTTTTTTGGAACCCTTCGAAAAAAACTCGCAAAACCCGACTTCAATTTATGACTTGTTTTTCTCTATTTCTTTCTTTATATATGGAGTGTCTCAAAAACTGAATGTATCAGGTCTAATGAAATAATATTTTAAATAGGCGGGTTTTCTCAACGTACACTGGCTTTATATAAGAAAAACAAATTTCTCAAGGAAGTGTACAATTTGCAGACTCTCGAAAAATGGTGAATAAAACTTCAGGTAACGGATCTGACAAAATACAGCTTTCCTTGATAGATAAAGAGAAACCGGTTCTATAAGTTCCTAAAGTGCCAAAATGTTAAAGGCGATTGAAATTTGTATAGATCCGGAGCACTTTTGGGCCTCTCTAGAGCCCAATTAAGAGCGGCGATCAGAGAACGGATTGACCAGATCCCCTCAAGAGAATGTAGAAACTGATAAAGGGCAGACGTACCAGGCAAGCAATAGGCGAACTCTAAGTATCCCAGGGAAGGTTCATTAGCGGACACGGTCGTCTAAGAAGACACATGAGCCTGATGGGACTTGAGGAGAGCGCCGAGCGTACGGAGACGAAGCTGAAACCCCTCTGGGGTATGCTGCAAGGACCCTTCCGACCTACCCGAAAGTCACTTTGGCTTCCTTTTAACTACTGCTACTTAACGGATATCAAAGTTGACCAGATGTCATAAAAACTGGTGTTTGAAACGAGTTAATGATAAAAATCGAAAATATTTATTTCAATCTTCTTTTATAAATACTCATTTAGCTCTAAAAAATCTGAAATGTATCAAATTTAATGAAAACT
>MU186703.1:44455-85492 GCA_016904865.1 Pissodes strobi | reverse complement strand
TGACAGTGTCCACTGACAGCTTTATGTTACATTACTATAGCAACAACTTGTGCCTATTCACCGACACCGGTCTACGCCTTGCGAACCCACATCTTTAATAATTATTATTATTACTATTAAAAAGAGATGTTTTTGCACTAATTTGTCGACATCTGAAGAAAAAACAGCATATTTTATTTGGAGGAAAAGTTACTTTTCATGGCTTGCTCTCTATTACCAGCCTCACTCCGTTCGGCTGTTAAACACAAGCGCGCCATGAAAAGTATCACTTTTCCTCCATATAAAATAATATACTATTTATGCCTACCATACGTTTACTGCGTTCCACATTAATCAGACGCGGCCAGTGAACAGTAACATCACCTACGCCCAACTGGCATAACCAATCACTCAAAATACTACACAACAATCTAGCACTAACACTAACGCTAAAAACACAAACACACAAAATAACAACATCTTTGCACTGCTGACTATGTCCGAGGAGGAAATAACAGCAAAAATAAACACTATAACCACACTAATCCAGAACAACCCAACATTGAGATTATTCGTTAATCTCAATGGCTAATACACCTATTCTTGATCAGTTGGAATGCGAACTCCCTCTATCCCAAGAGATACGAGTTTGCGGAATATCTGATTGAGAATAACATAGACATAGCGCTAGTACAAGAAACTTACTTACGCCCACACACGCATTTACACGTACAAAACCATACAATATATAGAAATGATAGACCGGACCGCATTGGAGGTGGTACGGCCATTTTTATAAAAAACAGCATCACACATGACACTATACGCACACCACAATCTGAGATACTCGAGGTAACCAGTATCAAAGTCAGTCTAACTAACGGCGATATTGTGGTACACTCGGTATACAGACCACCACGAAATAAACTAACACACGCAGAAATAGAAAAACTATTCGATTACACATACCCGGTCTTAGCGGCCGGGGACTTCAACGCAAAACACAGGACCTGGGGATGTAGAACCACGAATCCGAATGGTACTATGTTACTCAGGTCCGCAGAAACACTACATTACACTGTACTCGCTCCCACAGAACCAACACACTTTCGCGGCGAATCAGCCGACATACTAGACATTGCCATTACACAAAACATCCCACACAATGTTGTGATAGACAATCTGGAGGATTTATCTGCCTCAGATCATTCTCCGATTGGCATCACAATAAACAACATACACGAAAACGCATGAGCACACACACAAACATTCATTCACTGGAACATTTTCAAAAAACACTTAACAGATAACATACAACCAATACCACACATAAACTCCAAGGCGGAGCTAGACAACCAAGTTGTAAGCTTCACCGAAGAGTTACAAACAGCACTAAGCACAGCAAAGAAAACAGTACACACAAGACAAAACAACCCATATACACTACCAGAAAACATAAAGCAAAACATAAGACTAAGAACCAGACTGAAAAGGCGAGCCAAACTAACAGGCAACCCACCACTCAACAGACAAGGAAACAGACTAACAAACACGATAAAAACGGACATAAAAAACCACAAAAACAACACATGGACGGAATACCTAACAACACTAAACATACAAAACAACTCTCTATGCAGAATAGCTAAAACGATGCAATATAAAGGCAAGATGATAAATCCGGCGATCCATGGCTTGAGGGGCATGGCGTACTCCAGCGAAGCGAAGGCCGAGGCCTTCGCAGACTCGCTGGAGTCCCAATTCACCTTGGGAGATGGAGCGCAGGATATTGATCACGAAGCGGCCATAGAGAGATCATACAGAGCAATCATGACCGAAACTAACGAACATCCAGAAGACGAAACACAACAAACAAACACCGACGACGTTGCGCAATTAATTGCACAACTAAACCCAAAAAAGGCTCCAGAACTAGACAACATACAAAACAAAGCACTCAAAAACCTACCAGACGTAGCAATACGAAAACTAACATACATAATAAACAAAACACTACAACTGAATCACTTTCCAGCATCATGGAAAAAGCAAAAATAAACCTCATCCCAAAACCAAACAAGAATCTAACATTCCCACAACACTGGCGACCTATTAGCTTGGTCTCTACTTTGAGCAAGCTAACAGAACGCCTCATACTGAACAGATTAAAGACTCACATATCAGAACACAATCCACAATACGGCTTTCGCAAAGAGAGATCGACAGGAGATATATTGGCCTATGTCACTCATATATGGAGTAGGGCAATTGAAAACTATGGAGAGTCTCGAGCGATTGCGTTGGATATTTCAAAGGCATTCGACAGAGTTTGGCATGACGGACTGCTCAACAAACTGCCGTCCTTGGGACTGCCCGCCTCTCTCTGCAGCTGGCTGGCCAGTTTCCTTAAGAACCGATCCCTACACGTTGCAGTCGATGGACATATCTCGGACACATTCACCATCAACGCGGGCGTGCCTCAGGGCGCAATACTTTCACCAACTCTGTTCCTCATCTATATTAATGACCTGCTGATCGAAACGAATAATCCTGTTTACAGTTTTGCAGATGACAGTACCCTTGTCTCCCACTTTAGATCAGAAAAAACCTTACCAGCGACTGAGACTCATCACCGCAGACAGGAGCAGATTACAGCAATTAATAAAGACCTGGAGAAAGTTCAAACTTGGGGCGACCGAAATTTGGTCCAGTTCAATGCAGCAAAGACCCAAGCAGCAACGTTTACTAAGCGGGCCAATACAGCGGGCCCTGACATCATTATGGCAGGATCGATCATTCCTTTATCCTCGTCAATCGGGCTGCTGGGTGTCTCGGTCAACAGCAATATGTCATGGCATGACCATGTTGCTAACATCGCAAAATCAGCCTCCCAGAAGCTTGGTGCGCTATTTCGCAACAAAAAACTGTATACACCGAAGCAGTTGCTCTTGCTGTACAAAGCGCAAATAAGACCGTGCTTAGAATATTGCTCCCATATCTGGGGTGCCGCACCAAAGCATACCCTAAAGCTGCTGGATTCCATTCAGAAGAGGGCTGTGCGTCTCGTCGGCGATCCGGAGTTGACCCGGAATCTGGATAGTCTGGAACATCGCAGACATGTGGCCGAGATGTCTCTGTTTTACAGATACTTTCACGGCAGATGTTCCCAGGATTTGGCCCGCATAATCCCGCCCCTGGCAACTCCTGTCAGACAGTCCCGACAGACGGCAGGAGCGCACCAGTTCGTCGTACAACTAGAAACACCTAGAACATCGCTTTACCAGAACTCCTTTGTCTGGCGCACTGCATCACTGTGGAACTCACTTCCAGGACATCTGTTTCCCACTAATTACAACCTACAACTATTCAAGAACCGTGTCAATCAACATCTTCGCACACACACCGCTCGTCGATCGCCATAGGATCTCCCTTTAGTGTGTGTGCCACTGCCATAAAAAAAAAAAAATCTAATCCCAAATGAACAATTTGGATTTAGAAAAAACCACAGCACGGAGCTCCAGCTTGCCAGACTGGTTGAGGATGCGACTAGAGGACTGCAAAGGCGGGCATGAACCGAAGTTGTAGCCCTCGACATCGAAAAGCCTTCGACAAAGTGTGACATGAGGGACTCATTCACAAACTACACACACAACATAACCTTCCACTATCCATAACACAACTCATTGCTTCTTTCTTAAAACAAAGAGCATTCGTCACCCAAATAAACTCTGAACTATCAACCACAAGACACATGGAAGCGTGAGTCCCCCAGGTAGGGTTGCCAAGTGTCCTCCTTTCGGGAGGACAGTCCTTCTTTAAAACGTTGAGTCCTCCTTTCTCCCTTATCACCGAAATGTCCTCCTTTTCCACTGTTATAATATTATTGCAAAAAATATAAAAAATAATAGCGGCCTCTGAGTGGCGTCAAATAATATTCGATGGAGTAGGTACATGTCTCTATTCTATTATATAGAATAGAGACATGTTACACTTCGGGTTTATATTAGGCGGTTTCGGTTAGTTGTTTAGGTAGATTTCGCGCCTTATGCCAGTTATAAATTTTAATAAAGGGCTATTTTCAAAATTTCAGTTTTCGCCGAACAAAAAATGCCATAAAATCCCAACCGCGGCCAAATTTGATACAAATGTATTTCAAATTTAAGTTTGTGCTCAGGCGATAGGTGATGCCAAGCTCGATTTTCACAGAAGCGGAGTTAAAAATTAATTTTTATTTAACAAATATGCTCGTTTTGAAATGGGATATTTTGGGTGTAAATTCTGGAAAGTATAATCCAACATGTTTTTCCTCGAATTGATCTCCATTTTAAAAGTTGACCATTGAGTTAACCTATGTTTTTGTTAATCAAGTAAGTACAGGCGACAAGTATATATTTTATTTTTAACGTGAACCTTCTTAGCGAGGGTAGTAAATCCGTAAAAAATGAACACCCCCCCCCCCCCCCCCCTTTCAACCAGGAGGGGGAGGATAAGGAAAAACTTAAATAATTAAATTCGGGAGAACGGGTAGGGCTACGTGGTCAAATTTTTATAGTAGATGCGCTTTATGGGAGGCTACCTTTGACCATATGGGAGGGACCGAGGCCCTAATTTAAGGGGGATTTTAGGGAAAAACCGTTTTTGGTCGATATGTCTCCAACGGAGCCTCGGATCGAAAATCTAACAAGAGATGACCCCGCATCTGTGGAAGGGAATTATACCCCCTCCCTCCCCGGATACCCAAAAATTTTCGAAAAAATGGGAAAACTTGAAAAAAACGTTAAATATTGTTCGGAAAGTTAATAAAAATATCATAAAACGAAATGTGAAAAAAAATTTTAAAAAAAGTTAGAGAAACGCGGCTTTCGGCGAAAAAAAGGTCGGAGATGGCAAAAATGGAAAGAAAAAAATGCTTTATGAAAAAAAAGTTGAAAAAATAAAAATAAAAACCTGGGGCAAAAGTTGAAGAAAAAAATTCAACGAACACCTAACAAACAGACATGTTAGATTCTTGGAACAAGTACACAATCACACAAATCCGCTAATAACATCAGTTTTTGACTGGGAAGACCGGCCAAGAAGAGCAAGGCTCAAAAGCCTACGAGAACCAACGTAAGAGGGCCACCATAAGCACACAAAAACACATAAAATTATATAAAAATCATAAAAATAAAAAACCACCAAAAATAATACTAACACTTACTAACCCATAAAAAACTGTAGCTAAATACTACAGAAAAAAAAACTAAAAATAACTAACCCACTAACGCACACTCCAAGACATCATATCACAAACACAACATCCTGCCTAGAATCATCAAGAACAACAGGAGGCCAACACACCAATGAAGGATGATGTAAGAGTGACAAGAGTCACTAGCATCAATGGAAGATGGTGAATTTTTAGTGGGTATGCCCAGAGAGGAGAGTCCCACACTACCCTCAACCGAGGGTGTGCATAAGAGAGCATTTTTATTTTTTACACCTCAACAAATAAAAAATCCGACGTTGCCGTTTGTTTTACTTATTCCGTAAAATTGAGTGCGACAACATACCTGCGCGACAATTTGCCCCGATTTCCCCTATCAGGTTCCTAGATCCTAGATCCCAATGGTGCAAAACGCCCTTGATGTATAGTAATTAAGGAAATAATTTATTATAAAAATTAAGTATAATTAACTACTGATTTTACTACTGAGTTAATGACGCAAAATGTCTTCACTCTTGTGGTATTCAAATTGCGATTCACAAGTATATTTGCTTCAGAAAGCAGGCGCATTTCGCTATTAATGAATAAAGCTTAATTTTGACGGTATATTACTTCGATAACGTCAGAATTAGAATACGGATTAAGATAATTTTCCATTTTCTTCATAGATTTGGATTTCCCAAAATCAAAAACAATGTTCTCTGTGAAATTAAAAACCATTCTTATTCCTTTGATACGCTCATATTGCTCATTTGCATTTGAATGTTATGTTATCGAACGTTTGTTATGGAAACTCAAGGCCTACAAAGCTTTTCAGGCCGAGACCTTAATTGATGAATTCATACGGGGACAGATATGTTTAATGGTTCAAATTTGGAAACACCTCAAACACCACGAATATTTTCTGGATATTGTTGAAATATTTTATCATAACTTGAATAATAACATACTCTTACTCGGTCGAGTTGAATTTTCAATTAGTAATGATAATATGCATCAAACCAGAGGGGGCCGCCCGTGCCGGCCAATTCTAGAAGTCGTGTGGAAATTTTCACCAAGTGAAAATGAGGTTATTTACACGTGAAACCAGTGAAACTGGCAATTCTCCATTCCTGAACGTTCTCATAAGAATATTTTCTCACAAAAGTCGTTGGAATCGTTAAACCTGCTTATTTGCTAGTAAAAGAGTTTTTTTATGTGAATTTGCTTGTAAAATATTGAGATAGGGTTCATTATTCTAGCTTCTTTTTTTATAAAAATGGATAATGAACTTATGGCAATAATTGTAATTAACAATATTTAAAATCAAATAGAAAATAAGTTTATACAAGAATTCCGACTGAGCATCTAGAACTTAACTAGACAAGTAATAAATATGTTAGAACGCTTTCTCGAGGCACCAGCAAGGAATTCTGCAGTTTGGTTTTGTCAAAATTTATTTCAATTTCCAATCACCCCTAGATTTACTTATTCGTAAATCGAGGAATTATTACTTACAACTTAAACAATGAAAATTCATTCCCTAATTTAGTTCAAGCTTTGACAGAATATTTTCCTTTTAACAACAAGATTTAGTCAGGTCCTAAGAATATCTCTTTTAAATACGACTACTCTTCCCAGAGATAACTCTATTGCTAGGAGACTTCAATGCAAAAGTCGGCAAGGGAAAAGATGAAAGCATTGTTGGTAGTTACAGATTGGGCATTCGAAACGAAAGAGGAGAAAAATTAGTACAGTTTTGTAAAGAGATTCAATTTCCCATTATGAATACATCGTTTAAACTGCCACCAAGAAGACTGTACACATCACATGGAGAGCACCAGGAGACACGATAAATTACACAATAAGAAACCAAATAGACTACATCACAATTTATTAAAAGGTTCCGCAACTCAATATCATCAGTACAGACATATCCTGGTGCAGATATTTCATCTGACCACAATCTACTATCAGCAAAATACAACTACGATTGAAGAAGATGAGAAAGGAGAATATAAACAAGACAACAGACATAAAAACACTGAAAACCGAAGAAATAAAACACAAAGTAGAACAAGAGATTAACAACCAATTTGCAAATATCCCTTCAAATTCCCAACAAACAATAGAAGACAAATGGAACAACATAAGACATACTACTGTCTCACTTACAAAAAACAACCTGGAACCACAAACAAAACAAAAAAAGAAGATATGGATGACAACAGAAATATTAGAATTGATGGAGGAGAGAAGACAGTTCAAAAATAGAGATGAAGTAAAATACAGAAATAAACAAGATAATCAAAGAGAAAATAAAAGATGCAAAAGAGTCGTGGTTAAACTTGAAATGTGCAGAGATTGAGCAATTAGAACAAAACACGATTCATTCAGTATGCACAAGAAAGTTAAAGAGGCAGCAGGAATGATAAAGAAAAATTACATGACAACATTAATAAATGAAGATGGACTAGCAATTTGGGATTCAAGTGAAAAGATGAATACTTGAGAAAACTATATTAAAGAGCTCTTTCTTGATGAACGCAGAGATAATTCCATAAATATACTAACTGAAATAGGACCACATATCACTAAAGAAGAACTACTATTAGCTTTACGTCGCATGAAAGATGACAAGGACCGGATGAGGTTCATGTAGAGCTGGTTAATATCAACATTTATTCTAATCCCAGAAAGTAGTAAGGCTAAAAGATGCAATGAATACCGATTAATCTCTTTAATGAGCCATATGTTAAAACTATTTCTTAAAATCATACATCAAAGACTATACACAAAAATTGAGGAATTTCTTAGCGACAGTTTGGGTTCAGGAGAGGATTCGGGACTAGAGAGGTGCTATTCAGTGTACAAGTGCTAATCCAATGAGCACGTGATGTTGATGTAGATACTTACGCCTGCTTTATCGATTATGAAAAGGCCTTCGACAAAGTGAAACACAGTAAGTTGATGGCCATTCTGGAGAAACTATGAATATACGCTGCAGAACGACGCATTATAAATAATCAATACTGGCATCAAAAAGCGAAGGTCAAAGTGAATAATGAGTATTCCAACATGATACATATTTAAAAAGGAGTACGACAAGGCTATATTCTATCTCTGTTACTCTTCAACATATACTCAGAATACATTTTTAATAAAGCACTTGAACGGGTAGACTGCGGAGTATCGATAAATGGAGTGGTAGTCAATAATCTACGATACGCAGACGATACGGTATTACTATCAAGTGACGCGAAATGACTTCAAACATTAATAAACCGAGTGACGAGTGTCAGTGACGAATACGGACTATCATTAAATATTAAAAAAAAATAATGATAATAAACAAAAGAATCAACCTAGACGACTGCTTTTATGTAAAAAATAAAGAATTAGAACGTGTTAGCACAATCACGTATCTAGTTTGATCTCTTCATGATCAGTGGGACCACTCTCGGGAAATCAGAGTTAGGATAGAAAAAGCAAGAAGTGCCTTTAACAATCTAAGGAATGTACTATGCAACCTTACCCTAGCTGTAGATACTAGAACCCGCGTCCTCCGCTGTTATGTTTTTTCGATCCTGTACTACGGAGTTGAGGCATGGACCTTGTCTGACAACGCTGAGAAACGACTCGAAGCTTGCGAACTCTGGTGCTACAGACGCATGCTGAGGATACCTTGGACCTTACATATCACAAATGAAAGGGTGCTGGAACGGGCCAACGAAGAGAAAGAAGTCCTGCAAACCGTCAAAATGAGGAAGTTGACATACTTTGGCCAGATTATGAGGGGCCAAAAATATCGATTCCTCCAACTAATAATGCAAAGCAAGATTGATGGGAAACGAGAGCCTGGCCGAAGACGAATTTCTTGGTTACGAAACTTGCGGCAGTGGACTGGTGAGACGTCAACAAATTTATTTAGAGCAGCGGTTAATAAAATTATCTGGGACAGAATGATCGCCAACGCCACTTGAAGGCATGGCACTAGAAGATGAAGAAGACTCTTCCCAAACATCCTCAATTAAAGTATTGAACCTTATTATAGGAGTTTTAGGAGAGCCGATTGGAATCAGTATCATGATTGTTTCTTCTTTTCCATCCCAGTGGATGATATCATATCAAAAATATTTTAGTATCATCGAACAGGCTGCAATAGAGCTTTTCCCAGAAGCAATGTCAACAAGAGAAGGTTTAAACCCACGCCCTCGATACAATGGTGGGACGAGGAATGTAATATTATAATATCTCAAAAAAATATGCATATGAACGGCTCAACTTTAGAAAAAAATTTGAAAATGAAGATAACTTTTGCAGCGTCTAGGAGATTTCTGCATAATAAAAAAACGGCAATACTTCTGTAAATTATGTGCTTCATTGAACACAAACATTCTGCTAAGGAGTGTCTGGAAGACAGTTAGGAAGTTTTCTAATGCTTCTGTGACTAATCTGGGGGCAAAGTTCCCAACTTCGGAGGTGGTTGGTAAATGGTTGGAAATTTTAACTGTTTGTCAGGGTGATCCTAATTTTAACCGAAGTGGAGTGGAGATGTTTCAGTTGATTCAGTTGGAATCTGTGCTTAGAGGCCGGAAAGAGTCTGCGACAGGTATGGATCTAGTGTCATAGTCTATGAAAAAATTCCTTCCCGATAGGGCGAAGAAGTCCCAACTGGGCATCTATAATGATTGTTTAGACGGAGATCATAATCCTGAGGAATGGAGATATTCTTATATGTCCCTTGTTAAAACCTAACAGCAATAAAACACAGACCTATAGCTCTCGCATGGTGTCTGCTCAAAACCATGGAAATGATGATAAAAAAATCGTTTTGAGTGAAAGTTGGAAAATGAGAAGCAATCACAGTTCGTAGGTTGGGTAAAGGAAGTTTAGAGTTTTGAGTGAAAGTTGGAAAATGAGAAGCAATTACAGTGTTTAGGTTGGATAAAGGAAGTTTAGAGTGTCTTACATCCTATACCTTGCCGCTTTTATATGTAATGTATTTTTAGATATATCAGCTGCACACGATAATGTAAATATTTGCAAACTGTATGAAAAGATGTGCTTAGGTTCAGTAGGTACATTTGACCGATCTGGTGTTCGATATAATGTTTAACACAAAAGGTCATCAAGGGACAGGATCATAAAAATTATTGATCCTGAAATTTCCAGTAGGAGTCTGAACCAGGGTTCTCCATCAAGCCGCTTATTATTCAATATCCATACTCGGGAATACCATGGTATATCAAATCAGATTTCTCTGATACAGTATGCAGATGATATGTCTCTTATGTGTACAGGTAAGGACATGCCCTCGGCTATTGATAGGATAAATGAATCTTTAGGAAAACTGAACCAGTGGTTATACATTATGGTTTCTCGCTGCCTTCTCAAAAGTCTAAGAAGGTCCTCTTCAGATCTGGAAAAAGTCATGTGCAACTCCCTTAAGTCATCTATGAAAATGATATTATCCCATGCGTACAGGAGACTAAGTACCTGGGCAATTTAAAGTGGAATAACAAGTTTCAGATATTCAGATCAAAGTTAAGAAAGGTCTCAATGTCAGACGACTTGTCGAATGTGGTGGAGTGTAGTCAGTCAGTCAGCCTCACTCACATATTATATAGGGGTATCGTTCGCTTTCATTTGGAATACGCAGCGCATTTGCTTAGTCCCATATCAAAGTAAGCCTTGGGGAGAAAGCTGGATAGGCATCTGCGAATCGGGTCAGGGTGTATGAAACCTACTCCAACTAATAGGCTACTGTCGAAATGTGATGAGATGTGCTTGGAATTCAGAAGAATATTATTGACAAGGACATTTGTTTTAAAAAACAGGGCTTTAAGTAACAATTCCATATGAATATATTTGCAACTGTTGAGCTGTTTTGAAGGTGATAAGATCAAAAAAATACTGGCTATGTAAGGGGAGATTTATCACGGTTCTTGCGTGTATGTATCTGCGAGAGTTTGACGAGGTGATTGAGAGGGCAGAAACGCTTCCATGCTTCGGTTCTGACTTCTATAGTCAACTGAAGTCAGTCCCTAAGATTGATTCGGATTTAACCAAGGAAAGTTTAACGAGTGACAAGGGATTGTCGGAGAAGATTGACGGATTAGTGGCTGGGTGCACAAGGGTTGTTACTGATGCCTCAAAGGATATTGAAACTGGTACGAGGTCTTGGTGTGTTTTGCCCACCAAATATGTAAGTTTCTCTCAAAAGGTGCCGAATAAGTTCAGATTTGAACGGCAGAAATCAATGCGATTAATAAAGCTTTAGAACTATCTAAAGAAATATATATTGATAAGATAGTTATATTCAGTCACTCAAAAAGCGCAATTTAAAGAATCAACTGCTTAATAATTTCATCTAAATTAAGTTGTATAGCTCATGATACAAAAAAGCTGTTGATAGAAATGGATGAATCATTAAACTCAAGGGTTATGTTGACCTGGATTCGGAGTCATTCAAAAATGCATGACCTTTGGAAACAATCTGCAAAGGGAAAAGGGGTATGGTATACATGCCTCTAAACATGAAAATTGCGCGAAACAATCTAATTAGGATTATTTCTTTTAGTCCTATAGCTTCTTGTTTCGAGACCACTTTTCGGTGTGTGTAAGGACCCTCCGGTTGTCCGGGAGTTTAACTAACTATCCTCTTATTGTAAACATGTATAAAAGTATACAGTGTATTGACCAATAATACTGAGAATCGGATTTAAGAAAAGTTGAAAAAGTCAGTTGAAAAAGCGTTCGTGGCAGGAGAGGCGGTCACTGAATGGGTCCATCCCCCTTGCCTCCCACATGATTTGGTTAAATGCTACATGCGAAGCCTTCGTTGAAATAAACAACTACATAATCTAGATTGCGTTAACGTTTACTTATTTTTTTGAAAGAGCTTAAAATCTGGTTTCCAAAAGAATTTGAGAGAATCTATGGAAAAAATCGGAAATTCCTTACATTTAATCATAATGAGTAAATAGAGTCCCTAGATGTATGTTTCATATACTATATGCATTAATATTATATCAATATCTGCTTGATTATCTAGTTGCATGGAGTTGAATTATGCAACGTCTTCCGCCTTCCACAATAGTCTAGAATTAGTAGGTATAATTAAAGGTCCAGCCTCTACGGAAAAGCGTATATAGCGCGACAGCCCCTTAATATAGGAAAACGTATTGGATTGCTGGCATTTATTCCGATCCTGATATTTAGTATAGTTCAAACTGTCGCCGTAAACCCTTGGAAAAGCCGATTTAGCCGATAATCTGTTGTTTACGTTACAGACAACGCGACAAACATAAAGTACCCTGAAAATTAGAAAAGTTGAAATAAAGGAACGCGATTACTTCATATTCTAGTCTGGTGAAGTTCAATCTCAATATTTTGAAGACGATTTCAGTGACGAACGCTAATATCGGGCAATTTTTTACAAATCCTAATAGATAAATAAATCCCTACGTTAAAACCTTGCTAATGAATCTTTTAATTTTTATTTGGTGGTGCGTGTATTTCTTGACAAAATATGAGCCCAGAGACGCCTAGTTCTTCAGGTAGCGATACTCCTAGGCCACCAATCAAAAGCGCCGAAGAAAGACTGATGGTGGCCGTGAGGGTAAGACCTCTCAAGAATGACGAATCTCAAAGAGTTCTTTATGCTGCCGATCGAAAGGTTAGTTGTTCACATTATGGTTAGCTTAGGCTAATATACTATGGTTAGCTTAGGTTAAGACTATTATTTCTGATGTTTTGTTTAATGATTCAAGTTTAAATATACAGAGCGAGTGAAACACGCGTAACAAACAAACTTGAATTTTTGTTTTAAAGAAACACCCTGTATTCCTATGTAGCATGCGGGAATTTTTAATACACCACACTTTTTTTGAGTGATTTAGGTTTTGCCAAAGCTACAAGAGGGCAAGAGGGGTTTGTATAATTGGAACCCTTATTTATTTTATTTGTAAATAAAGCATACAATCTGAAAGTGCATCAACATATTATAAGATATTTCATTTAAGTTTTGGGATAGATCTGGCATTACCGCGTCTTCATGAGTACTTTGAAAAGATGCATACTGACCTATCAAAATTAATAGAAAAATTATGTGTGCAGTTTACAGGCTGTAGAAGTGAAACCTTCATAAAACTAAACCAAGTGGTTACCCATCCAAGTACTAACCACGCTCGACGTCGCTTAACTTCAGTGAGCGAACGAGAACTTTTTACTTTTTACTCTTAAAAACATGTAACAACTATACAGTGTGGCCCAAATTGGGTATACATGTATGGGTATCTTGGAAACTATAAGAGATAGAAAATCGGTTAAATGGGGAACGTTTTAGTTCATTCAATTCCCAATTCAATGCCGTTTTGATAACGATTTGATCTTTTTTCGTTTTTGAGATATTTTGAAAAAATCAAAAAGTTGTATGTTCGAAAAAGCGCTGTACTTTTTTTATTTAAAGATATTTTTAAAATCTGTAAAAATATTGTTAGGACAACTTTTTATGCTCGATGCACCCATGTATTCAGTTTTTAGTTCTGACGTTTTGGTTATGAGAAACCAGCATCAACTTCTTTTTTTCTTATGGCGGCCATTTTGTTTTTTAGCACATTTAAAAAGACCTTTTTTTCCCTTTCTTGTGATGTATAACACTTCATAAAAATATTTTAATTTTATGTCAGAAAACGACAAATTTAATTTTTAGCTGGGTTGGCCATGACTGCGGAGGTCATTTGCGGTACAAAACAAATATTGCTAGTGTTTCATAGTTATTTTACTGAAAAATATACGAAACATTGATCAGACAAACATCGAATTTAACTTTTCATTTTTAGTAATTTTTGTTTTTATTAATATTTGTTAAAAGGTAAGTTTAATATTAGCTGCCCTGCCAAACATCATTAAAAAAATATCAATATGTTAAGAATGTTATATTAAATGCAATAGGAATACAAGTGTAGCACCGCCAGTTATTTGGAACTCAATCCTGACAGTCAACACTCAAGATTCAAGCCTTAAGACAAGTCTGTTATGGACCTATGAAATTACAGAAGCCTTGGGAAGCCATGTGACCAAAGGACAAAATAATATTGAAACAATATTGAGTTGGCTTTAGCAACAGTTGCTACGGAGGGCGGTTGTCGTACAAATCAATATTTGCTATTAATTTCCAAACTATCGTTCTAAATATAAGTATCGGTTTCTGTTCATAACTGCTTACTTTACAACTTACTACTATTAACATACCCAAACTAACTAATCTAACCACGCGAAACCGGCTATACCTCACCACCTCGTCCTGCTCGAGGACCCAGCCACCGCCGATGCATACGCATACACAGTTGTTCACGGTATTTGACGGTACAAAGTACAAAGTTTACAGAATATGCAGGTATCTGCCGCACGCTTGTGATCTCAATGCATTAAAGTTTCGACAGTGAGCGAGGCAACTTATATTTATTCTGTAAACTTTGCCCAAAGATTACACCGAGGTGTAATATCCGGGGACCCAGCTGGTCAATTGACAGGACCCCGGTTTGATATAACATTATTTAATTGTAAATGAATGGTCCTATAAGTTGATTATCTAAAAACAAATTATACTATTTGACTTTGTAAATATTTTGCGGACTATGTAGACTTACCGTACACACCACACCAGACATTAAAGCCAAATCTTACTTGTGGCCTACGTTCTGCCACTTGGTGAGGATTATCAGTGGCTCAAAAATGGATATTCACAATAATGAATGCTCCGCAGTTGCTGAAAAACGTTTCGTCGGTCCAAATAATCTTCATACTGAAATTGGGGTTTTCATGACATTGGTTTACAAACCAGTTTGAAAATCATAATCGCCTTGGGTCTGTTTCCTTTAAAACTTGAACAATAGTAGGTTTATAAGGACGATATTTGTTTTCTTTAAGGACTGTTTGGATAGTAGTTCTTGGTATAAGTATTTCCCTCGTACGTACTCTCGTCGACGTCGTCAGGTTCGCATTAAAATATCCTTAATGTCATCGTCACGAGCTTGATTGCCCTTCTGATATTTCTTTGGCGTTGGTACTTCAAAGCTTCCATAATTTTTTAAGTTCAGGTCAAGCCTCGCGAATAGTCTTGGCTGTTGCCGCTCAGGATACATGTCCAAATAGTCGGCGGTGGCAAGATTTGTATTTCTATTACATTTAATATAACATTCTAATATGTCATATTTTTCTTCACTGGCATATCGCGTGGCGATATTTAGAAATCAAAATTTATGAAAATTTAAACAAAAACTACCAAATAGCGTTTTGACTGAATAATGTCACTTTTCAGTAAAATGACTTAAATGCCGCCGGATCACCATAGCAACTACATTTATTACGGCAAATGGCCTCCGCCGTCATGGCCAACTCAGTTAAAAATTAACTTTGTCGTTTTTTGACATAAAAATAAAATATTTTTATAAGGTGTTATACATCATAAGAAAGGAAAAAATATGTTCTTTTTAAATGTGCTAAAAAACAAAATGACCGCCATAAGAAAAAACGAAGTTGATGATGGTTTCTCAGAACCGAAACGTCAGAACTAAAAACTGATTACATGGGTGCATCGAGCGTAAAAAGTTGTCCTAACAATGTTTTTACAGATTTTAAAAATATGTTTAAATAAAAAAAGTACAGCGCTTTTTCGAAAATACAACTTTTTGATTTTTTCAAAATATCTCAAAAACAAAAAGAGAGAAAATCGTTATCAAAATGGCGTTGAATTGGGAATTGAATGGCCTACAACTTTCGCCATTTAACCATTTTTCTATCTCATATAGTTTAGAAGATACCCATACATGTATACCCAATTTGGGCCACACTGTATATAACATGTATACGTTAATTTCTCGATTTTTTTTAAAATAATTTATTCGTTTTTATTTCTGAAACGGATAAAGAGATTCATTTACATCATCTTTTCTTCTTCTTCTTCGTCAGCCCGTGTCCATCCATTGTCGGATATAGGCCTCATCCAGGTTTTTCCATGTCCCGCGATCTCTCGCTAATCTCATCCATTGTCTCCCTGCCACCGTTCTGACATCGTCTATCCTTCTCTTTTTCGGGCGTCCCACATTTCTTGTTGTTTCTCTTGGTCTCCAGAGTGTTGTTCTTTGGGTCCATCTATCTGGGTCCTGTCTCGCCACATGTCCGATCCATTGCCACTTCAGGCTTGCTACCCTTTCCGTCACATTTGTCACTTTGGTTCTATCACGTAACTGTTCATTTCGTATTTTGTCCCTTAAGGTGACTCCATGCATTATTCTCCCCATGGCTCTCTGTGCGATTCTCAGTTGCTCAGCTGCTCTTGGGGTTATTGCCATAGTTTCCAAGCCGTAGATGAGAACCGGCAGGATACAGCTGTCGTAGGCATTCTTCTTTAGTTTTATGGGTACCTTTTATCTTTAAAAATAAAGTTCATGTTTCCGAATGCCACCCATGCCAAATGAATCCTACTTTTGATCTGCACAGTTTGGTTTTCTTTGCCCAGCTTGATTTTATGTCTTAAGTATATGTAATGTTCTACATTCTCTATGGTAACGTTGTCTATGGTGATGTGACATTAATTTTTGCCCATTATTTTGGTCTTGTTCAGGTTCATTTTAAGGCCTATTTTCTTAGATTGCTCGTTTAACTAATTTAGCATGTTGCTCAGTACTTGAATGGTATTCATCAAGACTATATCATCTGCAAATCTGAGGTGATTGAGGTATACTCCATCCATATTTAGGCCCTTGTTTTCCCATTCAAGCTTCTTTAAAACATTCTCCAGTGCTAGGGTAAACAACTTGAGAGAGATGGTATCCCCCTGTCGTACTCCTTTGCCAAGTGATATTTTGTTTGTTTGAAGATCGTCGTATACTTTTACTTGAAAGGTTGCCTTATCATAGATATTCTTAATAAGGGTAGAGTATCTCGAATAGATTCTCGCGTCCTCCATTGCTGTTAGGAAAGACCAGGTTTCAACCTGTCAAAGGCGCCAGATGTAGGGGTATGTTGTATTCCGCTCTTTTCTCGATGACTGCTTTAATTGTTTGCAGATGGTCTGTAGTGCTAAAGCCATGGGCGTAGACAGGATTTTTTCTCAGGGGGGGCGAGCCGTAGACAAGGCCGCAGTAGTGCCAAATTTTGGGGGGCCACGCCCAATTTTTTACACAAAAGTCATGAGTCGGTTAAATTCCCAAGGGGGGCCGCGGCCCCCCCTGGCCCCTCCCTGTCTACGCCCATGGCTAAAGCCCTTTCGAAAGCCTGCTTGTTCTACCGGTTGGTAGGAGTCTAGTTTCGTAGTCAGTCGATTGCTGATAATTCTAGTGAAAAGTTTGTATAGGTGTGATAGCAGGCTTATTGGTCTGTAGTTTTCTATATTTGAACGATTCCCTTTTTTGTAGATTAGCACGACTTCGGCATTTTTCCATGGTCACGGGATTTTTCCCTCTATCAGACATTTGTTTAACAGCATTCCTATTGTCTCTATTAGTGTTTTTCCACACATCTTTAGCATTTCCGGTGTTATTCGATCTTCTCCCGAACTCTTGCCGTTTTTCATCTGTTGGAGTGCGTATTTAATTTCTGATGGTGATATTTCCGGCATGTCTTCTGAGCCTACGTTTGTAATATGTTTAGGTGGTCCATTTGGGCTTGATATAGTTGTTTGGTAGAGCTGTTCGTAGAATATTTGTATTTCCCTTCTAGTTTCTTGTTTGTCTATGATTAGGATTCCTTGATTGTTTTCATTTTTACAATTTTCTGTTTTTCCCTCTCTTGGTTCGATCTTAAAACTCTCATGCCTTCATTTTTCTCTATAGCTTCCAGGATTTTGGTTATTTTGTTTCCTCTTAGGTCTTTCCTTATTTCTTTTTTCGTTGTCTTACTTAGGTATTATATTCTGGGGAATCTCTGTCAGTCTTTCTTCTTTTTCTTATTAGTTTTATCATCTCGGGTTTTAATTTAGTATCTGATCGCTGTCTTATCTTACTGCATATTTTCTTTGTGGCTGTAGTTATGCCATCCGATTTTTTATTGAGGATTTTATTTATGTCCTTATCCTGAAATCACCAGCATTTCAGGATAAGGACATAAATGAAATCCTCAATAAAATATCGCATGGCATGGCGTTTTCTCCAGTTCTTTTTGATAGGTTTCCTGATTGAGTTGTAGGGCATCTCTTGTAGGAAATGTATGTCTGGTGACTAGTCTTCTCCTTTCTATGTTGGTGTTGATTTGTATCTTGGCACGCACTAGTCTATGGTCGCTTCCTGTGTCAAACCTGTTTAGTACTGTGACATCTTTGCAGATAGTATTTCTATTACCGAGGATGAAGTCTATTTCATTTTTCACCAGTCCGCCTGGGCTTCGCCACGTCTACTTCCTTTGAGTTTGTTTTTGGAAGAAGGTGTTCATACAGTAGAGTTTTTCGTTGTTTAAGAAGTTTACGAGCGTATCTCCTTGTTCGGTGCGTTCTCCCTGACCAAAGTTCCCCATGTAGCATGTATCATCTGGTTGTTTATTTCCTACCTTGGCGTTAAAGTCCCCTGTAATGATTACATATTGAGTGTTTTCGAGGTTTCTGGCCCCGGGTAATGTCTTCATATAGTTCTTCTATTACTTCGTTGCTCGCTGTGCTTGTAGGTAAGTAGCAGTGTATCAATTGGATAGAGTGTTTGTTTAGGCTTATTATCAGATATATCACCCTGTTTGATATTGTTTGGTATTTAGTGATGAGGTGTCGTTTTTTTTTTAAATATATCGGTGCAAAAATGTTGTACGACCTTCTCGTTGCAAAAATCGAACTCGGCACACCCAAAAACGCCCTCCTAAGGTATTCGAAACGAAAAACATCATCCACCTACGAAATTTACTATTTAGTTCATGTTCATGTTCTAATTTTTTTTCCGTATTTTTGGTCCATAAGGCCGGTAGCGTTCTATGAACCGATAGGATCTGACAGACCCCGAATTGTCCGATGGATCCCTCCTTTTTTGGTGTTTTGTATATTTTAGATGTGTCCAGAAATTTAATTTGCTTTCTTAATCGACTTTTCGAATGCCAAATCTCGGTTTTCTTAGACATGTATAATTGTATTGCCAACTTTTTCACGAATTTCCTGACATTTTAAGAATGCCATGTTTTGGGGCGATGGAGAGGTGGCCCCCACCGTCTTCAATGACTGATGCCTCGACTGGTGCACTCCATAGTGGCATCCGCCATCAGTTTTTCGATCCGAGGCGGCGGCGCGGTGTCCTCAAGATATCGAAGAAAATCCGAAATTTTTGTTTTTTCCAAATCCCCTTTTCGGTTACGGTCATAGTTCTTCTAAAATCACGAAAGGTGGCCTCCCGCCGTGATACTCCTACCATAAAAATTTCGACCCTTTAACTTTTCCCGTTCTCCGTATTCCTTTCATCTCTCCCTTCCGCAGCTGATAACGGCAGAGGAGGGGGCACGTGGTCCAGTTTTTGTCCAGGTTCCTCACTTTACCTCAGCTAACTCCACAGCAACCAATAATGGTAGGTAGAATATACAACATACAACCTTTGTAACGTTCACGTTACACTATGTACTTTACGTTTGCGTTATAATTCATGTAACACGTTCAACATCTTACGGTCCATGTACAGCGCAGCGCGCCTAAAGAAATCTCACTTCAGAAATCAGACAAGTAATTCTCCAGATAATGTATAATATATCCCATCATGTTGTATAAATGACAGTTTTTAATTGTTTTATTTATAATTAACAGAAAAGGTGTAAATCAAAGAAAAATGTTTAATTAGCGTAATCGTTTACACTTTACATAGGCATATTGATTTCATCGGATAATAACAACTCAAAAATAACGTAGCCCAACTGGACGAAAAATTACATATGACAGATGCCAAATGACACTTGACATAAGTGTGCGGATTAGAGATGACATATGTCATGCCCTAAGCATGGACGAAAAATGACAGATGTGGAATATCAAAAGTTAACGTTTGGAATTTGATGTTCAACGTTGTTGAATTTAACGATAATTTGTATATACGTCCAGTCAATCAAAACGATAAGCAATTTCAGTGTAATTCCTCTCGCTACATCAAACATGTCTCATACAATATTTAAGGTAATATCCATTTAATGTCAACCCGTCTCGGAATAAAGGCTAATTTTTCAATGTGTCCAATACTAGCGCCTGTGTAAAATTATGGATAGATGGATCCCAGGATGCGAATGAACCGATTTGATTAATCGCATTAATTCATGTTATTCACGTGCGTAGCTTGTTGATGAATTATTGCCATATACGTATAATATAGAACAGCAGGAAAGCTAGGATAGACCTAATAATATGGAACAGTGGTAATTTAAGACAGTATTCGTTTATTTCGTTTAACAATTTTTCCCCATTAACAACGTCGCGTCGCCGTCGGTGGTATAGGATAGGGGAAGGAAGGGTAATGCCACGATATCTTGAACAGTATCTTTTAAGCAAAACTTAGGGGAATGTCTAGTCATATCAGGCTGTAATGAAACAAATTCAGTGGAAGTCTGTCCATTAACAATAATACGTTTAACGTATTACGTTAACGTTTAATAACGTTTACCGTACAAGGGTGTATTCATATTCATATTTAAAGTATCTAGTATTTATAATTTATATACGTCACAGTGTACTGGTAACTTTTTCAAACGCGCAATTCACAGATAAATGAGACCTTACTTGCGCGGCCTACAAGCGTTTAGCCAAGCCACTGACGAGTGGTAAATTCCTTTACTTGTATAAGACCTGAGCAGAATAAATTACTAAAAACTGATGTCAGTCTAAAGCTGACGTATCACAAGATTACTTGACATTAAAAGTTGGAGTTACCAAAAAAACCATCCAACTACTCAGTTAAAGTCGAAAGGTAACTTTTGCTAATTGCTATACGCAATAAAGTATCTGTTCTCATAACAGAGAGAATAACAACTAGTATATTTTTAACCAATCGTGATATATAGTATAAGTCACATCTATGGTAGCAAAGTGAACAGAAATAAACAAAAAATAAATAGTCCTTAAATTGCCAAAACATGGCCATGTTCTGTTTACACTGCTCAAGTCACTTGGACGTAATCTTCAATATCGTGGTGACGATACGTCAATACATCTGTGAAATTTAAAAAATGGTACAATTTAAAGCGTTTATAATCGGTTATGATAATAAATAAATTTCAAACTAAGGTATCGACGAAAAAAGAACAAGGGCAATCAAGAGCCCGTACAGAGAAAATACAAGTTTTCTTTGATAGAAAATTATACTCGCAAAAGAGATAAACGTAGGTATTAATTAACCACAAATTTAATTTAATAGTAAACTTGCTTATCTAAACTTCACGGTCCAAAAGACTTTGGGGAACAGAGAGATGGAGCTGACTTTTCGCGTTTTGCCATCGAAAAAGGGTGCCAAAATAAGGCATATTTAAAAATTATTAAAACGAAACCAATCTACCGGAATCGCCGACGTCTGACTAGGGATGTACGATACCTGCGATAGTTTAATATTGGAAGAGTCGATTATAAAATATTGATATCATAAGATATTTGATGCTTTGAAATATCAGTAATAATTGACACCCTAAAATCTAAAATATTATTTGATATTTTAAATACAAAAAATAAAACATTTGGATTATAGATGCTAAATAGTTTTAGTTTCAAATGTACAGGGCGTTCCAAAGAAGATTGAGTAGGAACTTATTTTTGACCTTCTCTGCATTTTTAAAACAAACCAAATTTGGCATTCCATGTCTTTTTTCTGCTAAATTTAAAAATGACCCAAAAAATATTTGAACCAAAAACAAAAAACTTACGCCATGGATGTACTGTTTTTTAAATTGAACACCCACTTTTAAGCTGAATTGCTAATTGACAGTTGAAAGTCGGGCATTTTCACACTTTGACAGGCTCTAAAATCTAAACCTCACGAAATCAAAGAAAAAGGTTTGCACATTTCTATCTTAGGTTTTCATAAGCTATCGAATAAAAGTAACCTTGAATTTAACCGAAGGTTTAAAAGTTCCGGTTAATTTTATTCGCGGGTTAAATTCGAAGGTACTGTCATTCGATAGCTTATGAAAACCCAAGATAGGAATATGCAAACCGTTTTCTTTGATTTCGTGCGGTTTAGATTTTAGAGCCTGTCAAAATGTCGAAATGCCCGAATTTCAAGAGTCAATATTTCGCAGACAGCTAAAGATAGGTATATAATATTATAGAGGAAATGTGTTTAGATCACTCTAGAGAGTCCAAATGCCCGACTTTCAACTGTCAATATTTCATAAACAGCTAAAGATAGGTATAAGACAATATAGACGAAATGTTAAGATTTCTCTAGACAGTCCAAAAATGTAGTAATATACATGGTGTTTCATTAAAAAAGCGTAAGTCTTTTGCGTAGCTATATTGTTTGTGCTATAAGTTACAAATTGGCGCCCAACGCCATACTTAATTAATTAATTAATACTCAGCTAAATAAGTTACAACTTTAGTATTTCACCCTGTATATTATCCGGACCTGGTTTTTTGTCGTTCTTTAAAGACCATATAGCTTTCTCTACCTCAGACCGTAGAATTGAAGGTCCAGAGATGTCATCATTATATGAGTAATCGTTTGTATATTCGGCATCAAAAAGTTGTTCTATGTAAGTCTTCCACATGTTTATAAGTTCAGAGTTTTCCGATATTAGGTTCCCATCCTCGTTCAATAGACTTGAATGTAGGCTGTTAGGTTTCTTTTTGGTATTCAATTCTCTAACTTTTTTATGCATGTTATGGTAGTCGTATCTCCTTTCACACAGCTCGATATCGTTGCATTTTCCCGCCAGCCAGCATTCCTTTCTTATTTTTCTTCTTATGTTCTTGTCAATTTCTCGGTATTTGGTTTGATTGTTGTTCTTGTAACTACTTCTTTCTTCCATCATGTCAAGGATTTCATCTGTTATCCATTCATTTTTCTTTATGCGGTCTTGCTTTAAAAATGTTGTGCTTGTCTTTTTAATTGCGTCCTTGATTTTGTTCCATTTGCAATCTTCATCCATTGTAGACCTGTTTATATCTGTTATATTTTTATTTAAGGATTCCTTTACTTGCTGCCTTATGTCAGGGTTCTGAAGCTTTCTAATGTCTATTTTGGTATTGTTAGGTCTCTCCATTCTAAGACGCATCAGTTTAACTTCCAGGTTGCATACGAGTGGATTATGATCGGAATGGACGTCTGCACCTGGATAGGTCTTTGCTGATTTTATTGCGTTTCTATATCGTTTTGGTCTCATGATGAAGTCAATTTGATTTCTCACGACTCTCTCCACCGAATCTGCTGGGGATTTCCATGTATAGGGCCTATATGCGGCGGGAGTTTAAAAAACGTGTTGCTTAGCACCAGCTCCTGTTCCTGACAAAAGCGTACCAGACTCCTCTCTCATTTCTGATTCCTAGTCCAAAATCGCCAGCGACATCTGCTGTTCGTCCTCTTCCAACTTTTGCATTTAAGTAGCCAATTATCAGTGTAACCTCATTCCTCTCAGTGTTTCCAGTTGTTCGTAAAAGTCTTCGATGATTAGGTCATCTTTTTCAGCTGTTGCATGTTGGAGCGTATACTTGGGTTATGTTTAAGTCCAGTGGATATGCCTTCAGCTGTAGTATTCTGTCGGAGAAGGGGGTAAAGGATTTAACTGTTGGTCTGATGTTTGGGGTGTCAGTTATGCCGACTCCATTTATGTGTTGTATGCTGTCATTTCCAGAGTAGTAAAGTGTATGATCATTCACTATACATCGTCCAGTACCAGGCCAGTGGGTTTCACTGACACCTAGTACATCGATTCCCAGTATTTTCATTTCCGCTACAATATTGTGTGATTTACCTACCGTCTTCATACATAGTTCGTATATTCCATGTACCAATTTTAATCCTCCCGGGGATTCTTCACACCCTCTGCCCATTTAAGGGCTGCCGGGGACTGAGGGCCGTTTCTATATTGTCTTCTGCCATGTTAATTGTACTCGGGAATTGTAATGAGGTGGTTTTCACTTGCCTTCCTCATCGCAGTCTTGTCGCCGATTGAGTTGTTCTGACTTCGGCTTCAAGTTTCTGAGTGTGAGCCATGCTGAAATCATCTTCCTTTTGCCTCATCTCAGTTCCGACGCTGCTGCTTTCCTACGTCGGTGCTAGTTTTGGTCCGCCCTGGGTATTTAATTTTCCCAGTACCACCTATATATTGGAAGTCGGTATTGAACTACACCTCACACCTCAGCAGACAAGGGTTATAGAAACTATTTTTTAATAAACAAAACAAAAAATAAACAAATATGTGTTATGAAGAACGCCTTTTGATTTCGACAGTAGACTTTTCCGCATAGGAGAGTGCCGTGTCGATCAACAGGACTGTTAGCGCTTAAAAGCGATAGCGTTTAGCGTAATTGAGCAGTGTGAATAAAAATTCAGTAAAAGCTAAAACTTACATTTTCCTAGCAAATGCTTAGTTTGCAGTGAATAAAAATAAATATTAGCTTTTACTAAAAATGCAATTAGCAAAAGCTAAAGTTTTTAGCATTGTCTAAAAATGGTGTGAATAAAAGAACCATGTCTTAAAAATTTAGTATTGTTAAACAGTTTGGCAGAAATGGCTGCATTTATGAATATAAGATCTGTAAAATTTTATCCCGAAAGAAAAGAAAGTCGTGCCGAAGAATACCACGGTCTGTATAGATTTAGTGAAGAAAATGTTGAGTGGATAGCTAACTATTGTTGGAGCCAAAAGTGGAGACTAGAGGTGGTGCATTGAGTCCAAAAAAACATGCAAGTGATCCTGGATTTCAAATAGGGATCGGAAAAGAAGAAGGAGTTCATAGAACAACAATATGTAAAACGATATCTGACGTTTTACCAAAAAATAGTTGAAAAGGCAGGAATTTGGATTAAATTTCCTACAGAAAACTCGACTGACCAGGCAATCAACGAATGTGCAGAGTTGTATAGATTTCCCTGTGTTTTTGGTGCAATTGATTGCACTCATGTACCAATAATAAAGCCATCGCTACATGGTGACGAGTATATCAATAGGAAAGGCTGGTGTAGTATAAATGTGCAAGCAACGTGTGACGGAAAATATTGTTTTACATCCGTAGATGCTCAATGGCCTGGCTCGGTGCACGACAGTCGTATTTTAAGAAGATCAAATATTTTTGGTATGATGAAAAGACGTCAACAGAACTATGGACTTTTTTTAGGCGATGAAGGGTACGGCATAACACCATGGCTATTAACACCGTATAGAAACCCCACCACACCTCAAGAAATAGAGTATAATAATTTACATAAAAGAGAGCGCGTTATTATAGAACGCTGTTTCGGACAACTAAAACGTCGATTCCCTGTTTTGCAACATCAGATACGATTGAACACTGATAAAATTCCGTCAGTAATCGTCAGCGCTGTGGCTCTGCATAATGTTGCTAAGTATTTAAATGACCAATTACCAAATGACGAAGAAGAAGTAGCCGCCAAGGATCACGATGGTGAAGAAGTTGTGGAAAATAATGATGAGCTGAATAACGACCGTCAGCATGGTCAACAGAGACGAGAAGAAATAAAAAATATAATTTTTCAATTGCAGTTTATAATATACTACTAAGTACGATACCATATAATATCAAAAGACAACATGAATATTAATACGTAATAAGTAAAACAAACAAGATACTTGAAGGAGGATTTTTTCGACAACAACTTTTTCAGGCAGTTATGCCTTCTAGAAAGTTTTCAATGGGCCACCCTGTATAATGTTATATTTTATGGTTTTTATTATTTTAAATTACTTTTTAAGTTAAATTTAAATGTAAGTAGGTACCTTAATCTGAGTTAAGTTCATTAAACGTATTTATTAAAAAAAATGTATTAAGATTTTTATTTTTGGTATATATTTGTATATTGTAGCCATGAAATCGACCATGAAACAAAACACGAAAACAATTTATTCATTTATTTACAAATTTCTGAACAACAAATTATTTCTTTCTTCAATTTGGTTTCCATTTTCTTTTTGTATTTTTTCCAACAATAATTTTTCCTTTTCCTTTTGAACCCTTATTAGTTCCAGCTGTTCCAACAATACCAGTCGTTGGAGCTCTGTATTGGACAAATTTGAGGTTTCGTCTGTTTCCTTAAATTTGGTTCTTCTGGTAACTGGAGACTTAGCAGGTAAAGGCCGAACATGAGGTGGAGGTGGAATAAATTCTTCAGTTTTGGACGTTGATGGCTGAGGTTGTTCCATCACAGATCCTATCGGCATTGCTCCTGAAATAATTTTTTGGATCAAATAGCAGCAAAACAGTAATTTATACATTATTCGGCGAAAAAATCCTTATTTTTTCTTTTACATCTTCATACCATTTATTTGTTTTTCTAGCCATACTTTATTGGTACTTTTTGAAAAACAGGGTTTTCTTGTCCTTCCATTAGAGTCAAAAGTTGTTTTTCCCACGCGTTTAAAACAATTTTCTTATTTCCCGTTGCAGTTTTGTCCGTCTTTTTCTTCAACTCGGTCTTCATATTTTGGATTTTCTTTTTTAGTTGTTTTTCAGTTAAATCCCTTCCAATTTGCAAAATATATTTTTGGTGGATTTCTTTGTATGCTTGTTCTTTTTTCTCTTTTATTTTAGGAACTTGCGATTTATTAAATATAATATTATAGCTTTCCAAAATTTCCATCAATTTCAGGTTGGACGAAATTTTTGGAGGAACTTCCTCCGCCAAAAAATCACTTGTAGAATTTTCTGAATCACTACTCATTTTGAACGTAAACCGTTAGCACTCGTTAATGATACTGGTTTAAAAAGTTTTCATGTGCTCGATATTCTTGTAGTTCTTGTCGATTTGCACATCGGCAGTTAAAATTTGTCCATACACATACAGTCTATCGACAGGTCTGAGCCTGCACTTCCACAGAATCTCACGGCTGACTGATTAGTCATAAAAATATAAATATAGGCCTTATCAGTATAAAAACATGTTTTTTTGGATGATTTACCAAATAAGAACTTTAAGTAAATACTTAAAATATCTAGATTTTGCTAGTAAGTAAAAGCAAAAGGTTATTCACTTCAATTTCAGCAAATGCTATTAGCAAAAGCTAAATCTACCTAGTAAAAGCTAAAGCTTATACTTCATACTAAAAGCAAAAGCTTAGTTTTTATTCACTCGGCCCTGCTAAATGCCGATGAACATAGTCATTATCTTCTGTCGTTAAATCAGAATCAGAACCCAAAGCAACATATCGTAATTATCGTATCATTCTATATCTCTAGGTTGTATCGATATGAGTAAAGTATCGATACCAAAATAGTTAGTATCGAATGCAAAATATCGATACTTGTATTATAACAGTAATACCGAATCACCCTGTGCTTAACGTACTGTATGTAGTTAATTAGCATAAAAGTTAAAGTCCGTGCTTAGGCAGCCGATAATGTGACTATTTTTAGTTACAAAATGAAGGTGGGTTTTTGTGATGCCGATTTGCATATAAATGCTCGCCCCGTGCAAGATTTGCTTCCGATTTGCCCGCTCGGCGTGCTCTTTACCCTGATTTTTCATTCAATAATGAGATAACGTAATCATTCGTTATACTGCAGCCCTACATTATTATATATGTTTTACGTCATATTTTCACTCGGAAACGTCAGTTTAAAAACTGAATTACCTTTTGGAATCGTCTTTTCGAACTACGTACATGAAGTCTGGCATAAATTCGATACAATTTTGAAGAAGACAACACGCCCTAGCACGTCAATTAATTAATATTTTGTACACCTTTTCCATCATATTGTATGTATTGTAGATATGACGTCATCGCTGATTTTTATAGATGTAGGTCTTTAACAATTATTTATATGGACCTTATTGACCGATTAAATAAAAAACATTTTTAAAAAATTATTGTATTTAATAAGACTCGAATCCAAGTTTAGTAATCCGTTTAGGGAACCACCAAGCTTTTAAAGAAAAAATCGATTTAACCCTAATGTTCGGTGTTGAAGGATGATGGTTCGAATTCAGTCACGTGAAAAATAATAATAGTATTGTTACGTTTTTCCAGTGGGTTCTGATAAAATTACAACTTTTACTATTTCAAACTAATACTATCTTTATTCTCTACCACTGTATATAATTAAATCTACTAAACTACTCTTATAACTTTACAATTCAACACTCAATGATTAACTATACATAGACGCGGCAAGGCCAGTTCTATAGGGTAGCACAAGAACATTCGGATGGTTGCTAGCCGTGACGTTGCCTCCCTCTTAAACCTGATCGTCCCGATCAGCTACTTCATGTCCGTGATATGCTTTGTAGTTCAGTAATATTACAGTTAAAATTGTAATATATCGGACAAAATTCTGAAAGTTTTAAAAATTGATACAAATATTAAAAATAGCATAAATATTAGTAAACTAAAAAGTTCCCACCCCTAAAGTATGTGCTTCATCCCTTACAACATTTTTTCCACCCCAATTTTATTTTTTTTCGGAATATCGACGAAACAGTGCATGGTAGGTAAAAGTACTTATATACAAAGTTGTTCCTCTTAAAATTCTCTACAAAAAAGGTTCTATAACAATTTCCCCTAAAATTACTCATTGTTTGGTAAATAAAGCGCAAACGAAATCAGAGCGGGATATATAATTCGTTAAATATATGGCTGATTATCCAAAGCGCCCAAAGTGGTCTTATCCAAAAAAAGTTAAAATACAAATCGGTAACCACTATTTCACACTCGAGAGTGTAATAAGTTTTATTTTCTCCCACTACACCCTCTGTGACGACTCAAGGTCACTCGATAATGCATTGCTTTTAGGGCGGGCGCCAAATGTAAATGACGGCTGTTGCCATGATACCTACAACTTTTATTCGTATCATGGGCTGTTGCCATGATACAACTTTTTATTTGTATCATGGGTCATGGGCTGTTGCCATGATACAACTTTTTATTTGTATCATGGGCTGGTGCCAGACTTTATATTATATTATATATTAGATTGCATTTACTGTGTAACTGGAAGTAACCCTTACGTATACGCCTTATTTCTCACATTATTATTAATTTTAGGAAAAAATGTATAGGAACATTTTTTTTAGAAAATTTTATGAGGAATATTTTTTATATAAGTTTTTTTATCAAAAAGTGCACCATTCTCGAGATAATCTAGAAAACTTGAAAAAGGGGGTAAAAACGACGCCCTAGGGGATGAAGCACACTATTTAGGGGTGGGAACGTTTCAGTTTAGTATTTCTTATGTCATTCCTAACATTTCTACCACTTTTCAAAACTTTCAGAATTTTGTCCGATATAAATCGTAATATTACTGGATTATTGAGCTTGTCAAGGTGGACAACTTTCAGTTTGCTTCTGGCGCTACGTTGAATTCTATACACTACGTCATTAATTCTTTTGATGACTGTATAGGGCCCTTCCCGTACTGGCGTTAGCTTGGGAGATCTTCCTTTCTTCCGTTGCGGATTATATAACCAGACTTTATCATTCATCTGAAATCCCATATAATTAGCTTTGAGATCATATCGAGCCTTCATTCGGTCACCGGCGAGACGTTCAAACGGTAGTCGTCTCACATCATTCTGTTTCATCTTTCCATTAGATCTTGTCTGGGCTCCTTGACTTGAGGCACAGGTTGAACCCTGCCGGGACCATGATTTCACATCCTGGCAGAAGCTGACCCAGTAAAATCTGTCGCGGATCTTGTCAATCGTTCTGTTAGCTCCGAGAGTGCACCAAACTTTCCATTACGTACTTCTTCCAGGACTTCCGATACCCTCTTCCTTGGTACCACTAACAGCGTCTTCATACTTTTCCATCGGCGCATTCCCAGGCTCGTTTAAGTAGTCCATTTTCAACTACCAGTGAGTCCCACTGAGTCCACAGATATTTAAAAGTAGATCCCTTAGTTGAAATATCTCTCCAGCTTGGTCTTCGTTGACATTCTTCTTTAGCTTTTAGCAGTAGTGCTCTTTCACTATCGTCAAGCTGATCTTTCTTTAGTTGCTCTTTAGTTTCCTTCCCTGTGCTTAGCCTTAAGGTTATATTGTTTTAACCCTTCCTGACTTGACTTTGAACTGTTAGCGTCTCTGGATGGAGATATAGACCGTAGTTGTACTCGACAGTCTCCCTTGAAATGCCCAGTCTCACCACATATATAGCACTGATTTGAAACATTTCGGTTTCGTGGCCTATCTTCTAGTGGCTCCCGGAATCTTTGTACTCGACAGTCCCTTTTGAAATGTCCAGTCCTGTCATATCTATAGCACTGATTTATAGCATTTCGGTTACATGATCTAACTTCTAGTGGCTCCCGGAATCTCTCCGTGGCATGAAGAACTTAGGTTAATTTCTTCAAAATACCGTGCATCTCAGTTAGTTCACAACTGTTCGCCAGATTTTCTTCCTGAATGGATATGTCCCTGGTTGCTGGCTTAGAGATGTTACAGGCCGCCTCGATTTCTAGGGTTCTACCCAAAACTTCACGGCTCTTATCAAATTTGGCTAGACGCAGCATTTTCTGAGTTTCTGGATCCCTGACACCATCCACGAAATATTAGGCAGCAAGTTCCTCTTGAAATTCTTCTGTTGCTTCCAGGTAGGCTAATTGAATGAGATGTCTAACGTCTGCCTCAAACTCTTGCAGGTTTTCACCAGGCTTCTGATGTCGGGACTTTACTTGTGCCTGATAGAGCTGTCTTCTATGTTGGTCGCCAAATCGTCTCGCCAGGGTAGCTACAAGTATGTCATATTGTGAACTAATTAAAATCATTAATTAAATATCACCCTGTCGCAAGTTTGAACTTGAACTTGAAAAATGTTATATAAACATTCACTGTTAATTATAAACAATTTGAGCGGTCGACGGGAGCGACTTTAATCTTTAATGATGCAGCCATCAGCATTTTGTAACATATAAATACGCAGGCAAACGCCGAGTTAATCAGACTTTCGGGTCTCTCAAACCGCTCAATTTAGTCGCTGGGCAGTACACAGGTACGTCCACTTCTAGTTGTTCTATCCCACAACCCCCATAACTGAGAACACTTATACACAGTTATAAGGTTGTCAGGTCCTTTCCTAACCTGGGTGAACGTATGCATAGGTATACGGCATTCGGGGGCTACTAAAAAGTATAGAGAGAGTCGAATTTATGAAGTATCAGAACTTCTAGTGAAGGGATAGTTTTTGGGGAGTTTCAAAAAGTAGTGAAAGTGCCTTAGCAATTTGTGATAACCTAAAAAGACTGACCTTATAAATATCAGAACAAATACCTAAATAAAAGACAACCCTCTCACATAAACTTTATTAATAAAATAGTGACGTCGCTTGCTAGACAAACTTTGAACTAAGCATTTCATATTAATTGGGTATAGTGTAAACTCTTAATTCATCTATAATCTTAAACACGCCTTTATTAGTATACAGTCTAACCGTTGTTAAGTTTGTTTGTAAATAAACTTGTTACTGTTTTTATCGATGTGTCTCCTTTATTATCTCTTCTCAACTTGACGTAGTGCGTTCCTAAATCTGAGTTACTCTCCCACACGCTAAGTAAGGCGTGTCATCACAGATAAAAAATACAAATCGTGACAATATTTCCCCTGTTGGCTGATGCGAATGGTCTGTAGTAGTTCGAGGGCAGATCCACGAAGCGCTACCACTAGTGACGTAGCCATTTCTTCGTTATTCCAACCGTTGGTAACAGCAGCGGCTTCAAATTGTCTTCTGTACATTGTCCAGATTGCAACTTAGAAAACTGCAAAACTTACAGCTTCTCAAAAATCGTAATTTCGTGAGAATCACTTCAATTTTGGATCAGTTTCCTCCAGTAGTTCGAGAAGAAGAAGCAAAACAGGTTATTATTCATTATTTCTTGAATCCTCTCATCATGCGGTATCTTAACTACCTCAGAATTTCTCCCTGGCGAATTTTGAACACAATCCTTTATAATATAATTTTCCTTCGCCATTTTGTCAAAAATTTTAAAATTATTAAAATTTTTGCCTTCATTTAATTGTTTTACTTTTTATTCTTATTAGGAGATGGCGACATAAATGAAAGAAAGCTAGGATTGTTTTTATAATATATTAAAATATAAACGTGTTTTTAACATAAAAATATATCACTATGAATCTAGAAGCACGAAATAATATTATTTCGAAAATTGAGGAATACATGTATCTACGAGTGTACATCGGGAATATTCCTTAGGTCACGGTATGTCTGAAAAAAAATGTCCAGCATCAGTTTAATAAAGACAAATTAATCTTTTAGACCAAATGTCAACAATTTCTTTTAAGTTTACGGGTATACCTTAAAAAAATCGAGATTTTCATCAAATCGGCTATAATTTGAAAACGGTAAGAGTTAGAGGAAAACTTTAAATGGGAAAAAGATGGGCCTCGTCGGGTACTATAATGTGTCGTATCCAGTTTGATCTCACGACGTTTCGTTTTTTTCTAAATTGACCAAACGTGATTTTTATATTTTCTTCATTAGCTCGGTAACAGAAAGAGATATTTCAAATCGGTTTGCACCAGTCTCTGCGCCGTCTTAAGGTCGATCGACAAGCTCCAATAAAATTTTTCGATAGGAGTTCAAATAAGGCAGGGATAAAATGTAATTTTTGTCTCAAAATCTAGCAATTTTTCTTCAGATTTCGGCACGAAATAGGGAATTTCGTAGGGGGGCGATCTTTTTTATTTCGAATATCATATGGGAGGGTTTTTGGGTGCGCTGAGTTCGATTTTCGCATCGAGAAGGATGTATGATTTTCCTGTACCGAAATATTTCGAAAAAAGTTGATTTATTTTTAAATTTATTGTTTTACCACCCTGTATATAATTTTAAAAATTTGATTTATATTTCGGTAACATGTTAATGGATCCCCATAAACAAGTGAAAAAATTGAGCTACGAGGTCGGAGACGGGCGCAGTGGAGAGGAAAAAAACATGCTTAAATGCTGTACGTCTCCGTATTTTTCGCTTTACAAAAGTATGGTAACGTGGCAGAAAACAGTAGGCGAGCGACCGTGATGTATAAAAAAGTACGGGTTCGTAATTGAAACATTTTATTTATCGAAAGTACGGGCACGCAAACTGAATACGGACACGTGTACTGTTTGGCTACTGCTGCTGTTGCTTGATTCTCCTAGTCGGAACATCTTACTGGTTTGTTCTTCTTCCCTGGGTTAGGGATCGGCCTCTTGACTGGCCTAAATATATGGCGGGGCCATGGTGGTTTCACACTCTCTCCTGAAAGAGAAGGCTGAAAATACACGAAAATATTAGTAAATGAGAACACAAGACTAACCTGAACGATACACTATGCGTGGTACGCAAAATCTTGACAAAACGTTGCAGAAAATTTGGCCACAGCTCTGGTTTGGCTTTGCTTCCGCTTGATCGCATGGCTTGGCGTCACTTGTGTTGTGGTTTCGTCGAATCGCAGTCCTTGGAATTTTAGGCTTAGTTTCGTTTCGCAACTTCGCTCGGCTTGGCTTTACGGCTTTGCTTGACGCTCGTGGCTGGAATTGGCTCCACTTCAACTTCTTGGGACTTGGAGAAAGCTTCTGTTACAACATCGGTCCGAACGGTCCGGCTGCTCGAGTAAGACTAATGAGGTGAGGGTGAGGATGAACGTCGCGGGTCGCGGTCCGTTTGAGGTTTGAGCAGAGATTGTTGTCTCTGGTTTGAGTATATCCAAGGCAACGTGCTCTGATTGGTCCGTTTCGTCCGCTAATGGGCGGGGCTTGACAAGGGATCTCGGCCAGGTATAAATACGTTCCGCGTATGCGAAACAGGCTGATTAAACGAGGCGGAACACAGAGTACCTCGGAGCTGCCGGTGGCAGCGAAGAGGTCTGAAGAAGTTAGCGTTGCAGCACGGAAGAAGAGCTCCAGTAAGGTTAGGGGCCTTTGGAAGTGCCGCCACGAGGCAGTAAGGTGAAGAAATACAAAAAGGAAACAACATAAGAACATCGAGGAACAACAGCTGTCCAGAAACGACGACACGAAGTCCGAAAGGGGTCAGTAGCGACTGCTGGCCAGGGACGGTCGAGCTGAGGCGGTACATTACCGGTCATACCTCAGCTCGGCTGGCGGCCACTGCAGTCCTCATGCATCATCGCTGCAGTGGTCAGCCGGAGTAAGGTTTGTAACTTAGAAAGGTGCCTGCCACGAAGCTGCAGAAAGGCTAAAGAACATCAAAAGTGACGCTTAAATAGCCATCACGGCCGCAAGCGCAAGAGACAGGACGGCAAGGAAGTGATCCTGTCACCGGACAAGTTTTGGTGCGTATGTCCACGTGAAGAGCCGCACATACCCTTCCGCACAAGAAGGGACGCATAAGGAGCGTTTCCTGTCAACAAAAAAAAAAAGAAAAAAAAACTTCATTTATTTTTATTTATTTATTTATTTGGTTGGTTAGTTGTTGTTTATTATCATTGGAGTTGTTAGTTAGTGTTGATCAACAACTTTTTGTGCCAACGTGCTATAGTGTGTTCGCTGAATAGCGTTAATGGAGGACTTTAACGGGTAAGTGACTTTCCCTGGATTTTTCTTTAACTTTCAGTGTTTAGTGTAAAAACAGAGCGGAGATAAGTAGTGGGACATTGCCTAAAGGGGGGGACCCCCCAAATAGTGACATTATAACGAAAAAGCCGGAAACGTCAGAAAACAGTCTGAATCATTTAGGAAGCAGCATTCAACAGCTAAAAGGCCCAACATGGATGACAGTGATTCCAGTATTAGTGAAGGGACGAATAAAATATCGCGTACAGGAAAGAATAAATCTATTTTCAGCGGAGAGCAGAGAGATTATCAGCGAATGTTCAACCGATCCAGAGAAGAAGTTAAGTTATTGAGAGATGAACTAAGAGAGACTCAAGAAGCTGCTGCAGCTGACAAATTAAACTCTGAAATTTTCAAAGAAGAGGTCTCTAAAAGGCTAAATGATGAGTTAGAGGAAAACAAGGAATTAAAAGCCGAAATGGAAACTTTAAAGGCGGTTCTTGAAGATTTCAGAACGCAAATACTACTACAAAAGGAGAAGAATATCGATAAAAGCTGGCCAAAACCTGGACCTAGCAATCCAGGATGTTTGACCGTTCTACGTTGGAGGTTTGATATGCTGTCCTGTGGCGAATACCCACTCGGTGAGTCCTTGATTTTTTAGTTTGGTAACTTCTGCTTGAAGATTCTTCACTTTTTTCTGTACGTTCCCTACTTCTGTTTGTACGCTTTCAACTTCTATTTGTATATTGTCTACTTCTTTTTCAAATTTCTCATTTTGACCGTCCAATATATTCCTTGCCCGCCTACAATTACATCCACCATCCATTTCTGAAGTTGATCCTGCTCTATTTACCTTTTATCTTCTTGGTCTTGTAAAATTTTCTGAAGCCGGTCCTGTTCTATTTGCCTTTTTATCCTCTTGGTCTTGTAAAATTTTCTGGAGCCGGTCCTGTTCTGCTTGCCTTTTACATTCATCCTGTTCACTTTCCGCTTGCCTTTTATCTTCTTGATCTTGAAACATTTTCTACAGCCTGTTCTGTTCTGCTTGCCTTTTGTCTTCTTGATCTTGAAAAATTTTCTGAAGCCGGTCTTGTTTTGTTCCCTTCTACGCTCATCCTGTTCCCGTTCTGCTTCTCTTCTATCTTCTTGATCTTGAAAAATTTTCTGCAGCCGATCTTGTCCTGCTTGTCTTCTTGATCTTGTAAAAATTTCTGAAGCCGAACTTGTTCTGCTTGCCTTCTACGCTCATCCTGTTCCCGATCCGCTCGCCTCTCAACATTTAAATTATCCATGAAATCGGCCAACATTTTATTCATTTGCTCCTTTTCTGCCGTTTGTTGCCTCGTATTGACCATAGAATGTTATAAAATTTTCACAGAATCCACCAATCAAAATGGCCTCGTTGACGTACTTGTATGTACCCTCTTCTCTCCTCGAAGAACACTTCACAAGTCCCGTTTCTTCACAATCCGACTTCTGACACCAAATGTTTCGTTTTTCCCGTAGGTTCTGATAAAATTACAACTTTTACTATTTCAAACTAATGCACTCTTTATTCTCTACCACTGTATACAATTAAACCCACTAAACTAACTTACATTTAATAGCTCTTTACAAGACGCGGCAAGGCAAGTTCTATAGGGTAGCACAAAAACATTCGGATGGTCGCTAGCCGTGACAGTATGTTAATATTAATTTGCTTCAGACTATAAGTAATCAATATTTAATTCAATTCGCTCTTTGAGTCGAATGTTAACAGGTTGACATGTAGATAGGTAATTAATTATTTGTGAAGGTAACCGTATTTGCCATCCATTTGTATGTATGTACGTCTATCATTTAGGTCAGATCTGTTCCCTGCTAACACGATACATTACGCCTTAGTCATCAGGGCGGTCACGCGATCTTTGACAATTCATGTTTATCATTTTTCTGACATCATTATCTACATTACTTTTTATTCAATGTTATATTAAATCAATATCCCCCCCCCCCCCCCCCCAGGTATACAGTGCGGTCCCGGTCGCATATTTGTAAATAGGAGACGCGTTATCCATTCGATTAATTCCGCCAATGCCCGAAAAACATTTCATATATAGAAGACGAGTCCGCCCAAGTTTACCTGATAAG
This sequence comes from Pissodes strobi, assembly GCA_016904865.1. Taxonomy (NCBI): domain Eukaryota; kingdom Metazoa; phylum Arthropoda; class Insecta; order Coleoptera; family Curculionidae; genus Pissodes; species Pissodes strobi. Next base: position 48,571 of record MU186703.1, on the reverse strand, counting down.
TCTGCTGTTTACATATCCTCTTAAAGCAACAATTGAATACTTTCTGGGGTTCTTTTTTGAAATTAAAATTCATTGTGTGAGATAATGAATAATGAAGATAAAATAATGAATTTAAAAAAGGTTTTTACACTCCACTTGCATTTGCTAATGTTTGCTTGATTTGTGAAATTGTGTGATGTATCATAGAGGTTTTTTGAAATAAATTGCAAAATGCGTGAATTGCCAAATGATTATGATTATAAGAGCATCAAAGGCAATGATAAAATATTTTGCAAACTAGCTAGTAAAGAAGATCTGGAGGTGAGTAAAAAATTATATTACTTAATTGCCGTTAAGTATAGAAATGGTCAATTATTTTATGATGATGCCTAATTGACTGGTCATGTTTGCAATGTTGCCAAGTTTACCGTTTTTGTGATATTACAGCAGAGCTAGGCAGAGCTAATTCGTACTTTTCCTTTAGAAATGGGTATCTGATCTGGAAGCTGTAACTAGAGAAACCTGGACCATTGAAAAAAACATTTAAAGTTCCCACGACTGCACCGAGGAATGTTTTTGAACGTATTTATAGGTGTCATTTAAATATGGCTACAAAAGTTAAATCAACAAGAACTAAGCAAAAAAAATCGAGGACAATTGATTGCCCAGCCAAAATTTTTATTACAATAAAGAAATTCTTTTAAAGGGCCAACCAAGTATATTATAAAATCCGTAACTTCAGTAGAATGGCCTTGTTTAATAGAATTTCGTTTAACACATAACCATCGAATAAATATTATTGAAGCACTTCGTAAGAGGCCATTGGGATCAACAGCTAAACAAAAATTACTGGATCTGTTTAATAGAGGTTATTCTGCAGCCACAGCTTATCATACTTATTGTATGGATAAAATGTAAGAAATGGGTGACGAGTATGAAAACTTTTCGTTTGATAGGCACTACATACCAACAAAAACGGATGTATCTAATTTGTGGAAAAAGAAATTTAAAGAGGATTTTGGTGAGCGTACTGGGTCTAATATGTTGCTCAAGTTGGAGCAAACATTGGCTTCTTATACAGATAAAACTGGCCTATGCTTTAAAATAATAACTTACAGTATAATTATGCTGCAGCTATTTGTACACCACTTATGCAACGTGCGTTAAAGATACCACAAGCAAATGAAATTATGTTGTCGATGGTAATTGTGATGTTTATGACCATAAAATATATGAGAAAAAAAAATTGTTTGTGGTACAAAGTGCGGCGCGACGGGAGGATTACCCGTTGGATGCATTTTAGCTAATTGACAAAAAAATTATCTATTTGTTCTTGCAATTGAAGGATTGCTAGAAATAATGCTACAAAAAATTCGACCGACAGTTATCTTGACAGATGACGATTTAGGAGAGCGGAAAGTGCTAAGAAAACATTGGCCAGAACCAAAATTGCGCCTAAAGAAGGCGGTCTTGAGATGCATTTTAACGGCGAAAAACGGAATTCCACGAGATTTGTCACAAAAATATTACTCCTTATTTAAGGAAATTTTACATTCTAATACCGAAAATGAACTAAACGAAGCCAAACGAAATTTCTCTGAAAACTGTTCCCATGAAAATTTAAAGAAATATTTAGGCAATCTGCTCACTCGTGAAGAAACTTGATGTATGCTGTACATAACGCATTTGGAGTTAAGAGGAAGCGACACTAACTTTGGGTTGCCCAAAATATTGTAACATTGTAATTTTTTTGTGTTTTATTTTCCGAACTTTTGAGCAACCCTGTATATGAGTTGCCCAAAAATGTCTTATTTTAAATTAATTACCTACTTAGAGACTTTTAATCCTTAATCATAAAGTTTTATTTATTTATTTTATTGTCCTATGGATGTTTGTCTATTTTCCAAAGTGTTTTGTCCTAGAAAAAATAAGTATCTTTTGTTTCAAACTCAAAACCCTGTTCTACTTACTTGTATGCTACCTACTTTAACAAATACATACTTATATGCAGCATTTAGAACTTGCATTTTTTGTCTAATATTTACAAAGAATAGGAAGTTTATGTTTAGAAAATAAGAAAACATCTATTTTTACCAGTATAATCCACTACTCTCTAGGTTTTGGTAAGTACACCAAGAAGTATTTTAAATTATCGCAGGAAATTCAAAATAACACAAAATATCTTATTAAATAGTTTTCGTAAATAACAGATGTTTCCGGCAAAAATCCATCTCACTCGTCTGCTATATACAGCTCTTGATTCCGCAAACATTTTTGCAACTGACACGTCTGCCGTTTACCAAGCGGTTTTGCCTAACTCGTCTGCTATATGCTACTCTACTTCGGCTCGCATCTTATGGCGGACGCGTCTCCTGTTTACAAATATGCGTCCCGGTCCCTAAAATCTTGCATAAAGTCGATTTAAATGTGCGATATCAATTATGCAATAAAAAAAAACGCGCGGTATAGGGGATATGAAACCATTTATGATCTTTCTTTTTAAATTGAATGCTCCTTTTGAATGTGCGCAAAATTCTATGCACAGGGTGGTCCAACAAAATCTTTGCATCTCGATTGGCAGCATTTAAAATAGAAATCTAGAAAAAACCTGGGATCTGTCGATTATTGATTTTAGGGGGACAATTTTTTATTGCGTTTTCAACCCTTCAACAGGTGACAGTTATCTCCAAACATTTTTTTGCGAAGAGGTTTCAAGTGACCTTATTTTAAATGTATTTTTACCCCGATGAGATCCTCCACGTTTGAAGTCGTTGCTATTATCCCCGTTAATATGACAGCTCATTAAAATCTGTGGGGAAAAACTTTTTAGTTAATAATTAATTAATTACAAGAGCTACAGATTTCAAAATGAGAATCTGAAAACCTTCAAAAGTGAGTTATCACCGATTTGTTTTGGTGGGGGAGAGTTTCACCCCTAAAATTGGAACTGGTAGGATTCCTTATTTGTAATTTTTTTCTTAAGGAAGGTAAATACGAAAATAAAGCCGCGTATAACACAGAACACGTGTTAGAAGTGAATACTTCTTTACCGTTTCCATAATAAAGAAAGAGAGAGTATTCACTTCGAAAACGAAATTTGCTCAATAGCTGCTGAAGTATAACTTGCTATTATTTTTTATCATATTCCATTCAAAAGAATTTTGTAAATACGTCCAAGCGAAACGATGTAAACGCAGTTCGTGTTTGACTCAGGTGCATTATAAGATCATTTACACAAATAGTGCACTATATAAAAATCGGCCTTTCCTATTGGTCGACCCGCATGGCCCTCCGCTCACTTCGCTCGCTACGGGGGCTCAAGAAAAGGAAACTAACCAGGTGCTAACCCAAACTAACCCAAGACATACCCAAAATCAAGAAAAAAACTGTTTAGAAACATAATCTTAAAAAAAAATAAAAAAAAGCAACGGGGTTTGAACCCGGGTCGTCCAGGTGAGACCCAGTTGTCTAAACCTCTACACCACGAGACCTCTTGACAGAAATCGATTGCATCACGAAGACATATTGTAATACGAGATGGATCGACCAATAGGAGAGGTCGAATTTTACATAGTGCACTATTTGTGTAAAGGATCTTAAAATGCGACTCAGGTTGTATTAGGCTATGTAAACTTACTGATCGAGGCGCCGGCGCCGCTTTTGACCTACGACCTACTCAACCGAAACGACCGACCCCCCGAACAAGTGCCTACTTCACTGCCTACTAAGATTTTTTAAAAAATGAATTAAGTCGGTTCGTCTCGAAAGTCGGTCGATCATATTGCTGTCTCCTTTTAGTATTCAAAAATCAAAATTCAAAATAGTATATTACTGTTAAAGCACAAAATATATACTGTACAGACGTCAAACAATGTTTAAAACATTCAGTTATTAAAATAGTCTTTAAAAATAATTCCAAAATATCAGAAACATTACAGTGTTAAAATACATCTCACTATGAATCTAAAATAGCAACAGCAAGACAAAATATACATAGCACTATTTGGACGTAAACGTATTACAACAAAATTAAATCTTAAACCTAAAGTCAAAGTACTAAATGAAATGAAAAATGCATTGGTCGTCAAAACACTCTTAGCTGCCCTCTTAAAACTGTTAAATTGAAGGTCTTTAATT